>VSMD01042090.1:0-101632 GCA_008750895.1 Mirza zaza
GGCTGGGCAGTGGTGAGCAGACCAAAGGCCATGGCATGGGAAGATTTTGGTCAACACATCATCATCACTGCTTCTGTGAATAATATAGGTGCCAATTGGCCCCAAAATCTGAAGTCACTCGCTCAGGACATAAAGTCCTGGGAGAGAATATTTGATTTGCTACATTTGAGTTAACTTCTTCAAACAGGTCCATAAAGATAACTTTCTAACAGCTTTTCTCATAAATGTAGATTTTTTTTTTTTTTTTTTTGCCTGTGACTTTGGGGAGGAAGATTGTATTTGTAGAATAAATTTCTTGGAAAACTGACCAGAATCAAAATATTGTGATGTATTATTATAAACATATTAATCCAAGATCCTTGCTAGCATACAATTTAAAAGAGGGCTATGCACATTATCTAGTTATTTCATTTCCTTTTACTTCTGTAGGGGTGTTCCTATGACTGGCTTCCGAATAGAATGCATTTTAAATCACTGCCACTGGCTGATTGTTAATAGTGCTTCAAGGGAAGGAAACGGAGACTGATATATTATTCTAGCATTAATTCAAAGTCATCTGAAAACGTACTTCCTCATAATGAATCAGACCTTAGCTGGAAGCATGAGAAATTTAATTATAATTGACTTTGTGTAGGTATTGGCAGTCATTTACATATTCACCAAGACTCATGGACTAATTTTTCTTACCAATTTGAATGTTAAAACTGAGGCAGGGCCAGAGCTCAGAAAGGAGAAATAACTATTTTTTTCAAAATATATATATATAATTAAAAGGTGAACTGGTCTTTCGAGCGGGTCTTCTATTTAGATAAACATTCTTGACTTAGTACACTGCCTGCTTCTCTTTGTAAATGTACGTTATCCACTGAATTAGAAACAATCTGATTCTTTCTTCTGTGAAGCATTTTTGGTGTTTACAATTGCATGAAGCCCTCCCTAGCTGCACTGAATAGTAAGGAAGCCCGTGGCCGTGCCCTGGCAGGCAGAGGTGTCGCTGGCCTTGGTGCTGATGGGTCCCCTTGCTCAGCAGAGGCATGAAGGACCCAGGTCTTTCTCTTCCTTCCAGACTTTCTGGTCTACAGTATAGGTTCCCGTAGGTCTGGATGGGGGCTGCTAGGATGTGAGGCCCCAGGATTCCTCATTCATACGTGAGCATGGAAAGGACTATTCCTGGCCACTCTCTTAAGAAAATCAGAAGAAATTTCATCCTGAGCCAGGAGCGAATCTCTCATTATATCCCACTGGCCTGAACTGTGTCATCTCCACTCTGCAGTCAGTCACAGATGACAGAGATAGTTTGAATCTGATATGTGTAGGTGACGAGGGACCATGCCTAATATTGGGGGTGTTACTGAGTTAATATTTAAATAACATTTTGAAGTATATTAGTGTCTGGAGCTTACTAAATGAGCAAATGAAGAAAGGAAGCAAGGGAGGAAGAAAGGCAGCATAAAATCAGGCTTTTTTAAAGAGAAAAAATATTAATAAAGAAAGAGATGTTGGTAGATAAAAATTAAAGAATTTAGATGCATTTCTATTTCTGAATGTGGGTGACTAGTTCTTTATTTAGTTATGTATATTGGTCACGTGGGACATTCACTAGTAAAGAACATAACATCACTACCCCCAATTCCTATCTAAGAATGAAAGGTCTTCATTCTTTTTCAAAAGGTCTGCAGTTCTTGTATTGCCTTTCAGAAGGGTGAGGATAATGGTTATAGTATTGCGTGTGTGTGTGTGTGTGTGTGTGTGTGTGTGTGTGTGTGTGTGTTTGGGGCCTATTGAGACACTTGATTCTGCATATTTCCAGAACTGAGATTAATGATTAGGGCGGAGGCAGCAGAATTAACCCGCAGTGGGTGAGAGGGGAGTGGTAGATCTGACAAGGTGGGAACTGCATCCTTTAGTAGATAAGGGACTATTGAGATTGTGTATTAATATTTTTGCTGTGTCAGCTTGTATCAAGGATTTTTTCCCATTTCATCTAGATTGTCAAATTAATTGACATAAAATTATTCACAATGTTCTCTTAGTATCATTTTAATATTTATGACTTTGTAGGGAAGGTGTATCTCTCATTCTTGAAGTTGGTAATTTGTATCTTCTTTTATTTTCTGGATCATTCTAGTTGAGGTCTTATCAATTTTATTGATCTTTTCAAAGACCCAGCTTTGGTTCCATTCATTTTCTCTTGGTTTTCCACTTTATATTTTATTAATTTATATGTTTATTTCTATTTTTTCCTACCATATACCTTCTTTTTAGTTAATTTGCTCTTTTCTTTCTAGATTTTTATAGTAGATAATTTCACATTTTTTCCCCATTTCTAGAATAAGCTTTTAATGCTATAAAGATCCCTTCAAGCATTGCTTTAGTGATATCCCACAGGTTTACACATTATGTTTTCATTTTCACTTGGTCCAAAATATCCTAACTTCCTTTGTACTTTGTTTTTTGATCCAAGAATTATTTCAAACTGTGTTGTTTAATTTCCAAATATTTGGGGTAGTTTTCAGATAACAGTCTTATTTCTAATTTAATTTTGTTGTTGTTAGATAATATACTCTGTATAATTTCAACAATTTTAAAGTTATTGAAGCTGGTTTATAGCATTCTGTGACCTGCATACCACAGATAGGGCAAGAAAGAGCAAAAATAAAATGAAACGTGTAGAATGGGGCCATGCCATAAGCTGCCATGTGTGTTATTTGATAGCGTTTGGGCTTTATCCTATGTCAGGAGGAGACTTTAAATAGACTTTAAATAGACTTTAAATAACATGCTAAAATATATAATAAGTTCAAAATTAAAGAAAAATTAAACTACAAATAGAAAGAACATTTATAGTTGGTGTTTGCAAAAATTTGGGAACAAGATTGAAAATGTGTAGCATCAGTCATTATAAATCATTGATGAAAGTTATGTATGATAGTTTGTAAACTTAAGAAGAGTGTTTTTATTAAGAAATGATATTGAACTTTGTCAAATGGCCTTTTCTTCATCAATTAAGATGATCATTTGATTTTTATTAATCATTTTGTTAATGTGATGTATCATGTTAATTGACCTGCATATGCTAAGTCAGTCTTGCATCCCAAGGATAAATTCTACTTGGCCATAATGGTTGATCTTTTTGATGTGCAGTTGAATTTGGTTTGCTAATATTTTATTGAGCATTTTTCATCAGTGTTCATCACAGATATTATCCTATAGTTTACTTGTGCTATCTTTGTCTGGCTTAGTTATCAAGGTGATGTTGGCCTTGTAATTGCCGGCCTTGTGGAAGTGTTCCCTCTTGTTCTATTTTTCATTTGGGTAAATACACAGTAGTGGAATTGCTCAATCAAATGACAGTTCTACTTTTAGTTCTTTGAGGTATCTCCATACTACTCTCCATAGAGGTTGTACTAGTTTGCAGTCCCACCAGCAGTGTATGAGTGCTCCTATCTGTCCATATCCATGCTAGCATTTGTCGTTTTGGGACTTTTTGATAAAAGCCATTCTCATTAGAGTTAAGCGATATCTCATTGTGGTTTTGATTTGTATTTCCCTGATGATTAGAGATGTTGAGCATTTTTTTCATATGCTTCTTGGCCATTAGTCTATCTTTTTTTGAAAAGTTTGGCCAAAGTCAGTTGTGCATTAAAAAAATAAGTGAGTCAAAATGAGTGGTGAAAAAGAACATTACATCCATCTTTAATTTAATGTGATAAACCTGCCCTTTTTACCAATTCATGCTCCATCTGCAGAAACTGGAACATTTCAAGCTGAGTTGGCCTATAAAATTTATATTTTTTCCCTGACCTTAGTCTTTAAGACTTTGGCTTTCAGACATCTATAGCTATCAGCACCTGTCTATTGAATTTTTTTGTCAAATTTAAAATTCTAACTTATGTTAATGATATTGTACATTTTTGAGACAAAAATATGATAAAGTAGTTGGGTGACCTTTTATATTTTTTTCTGGTTTTTATGCTGCTAAAATCAATAAGCCTTATTAGAAAATTATAATTATTTATGGAATGTCTAAGGAAGATGATATATTTCACTTGGTGTATGAATATACATGTTTTCTTGAAAATTTTAAAAGAGAGTAATCTTTTCTCCTTTGATACTGATGACTTTAGGTCCATTTTAACAACAAATGCAAACCCTAGACCTTACAGAAGAAAACAACAAATCCAATTGTTAGAAGAGAAAAAAGCAGGATCTATCTAATACCATCAAATACCAGACAAAATTATGACATATGATTAGTAAAATGTGTCCATTGAAATAAGTATATGCATAACAGAATGTTTGCAATGAATGGTAGCTCAAGACTGTCCCATTTAAAAGAAGCAATGGTTTGAAGGAGAGGTCAAAAGCCATTATGAAGTGAAACAATATTCCAACAGATATTAGATACATTTCAGCTCTATGCTCTAGATTCCTCTTGATAACTGTACTATTGACATGTGTATTCCTAGGAGGGCTGTAGCATAAACCAGTGCATGTTTTACTCCCTGTGCCCTTTGCTATTCACAAAGATGCAATCTTCCAGGAGCACATATACTCAAATCCTGCAGGTTTTTAAATACTTCTTTTAGTCTGTTTGTGCTACTATAACAAAATACCTTAGGCTGGGTAATTTATAAAGAATAGAAAGTTATTTCTCATAGCTCTGGAGTCAGAAAAGTTCAAGATCAAGGCACAGGCAGGTTCAGTGTCTAGTGAAGGCACATTCCTTATGTGATAGGTAGTGCTGTCCAGGTTTTCTCCCATAATGGAAAAGTTGGAAGGGATGAATAGCTCCCTTGCATCTCTTCTATGACATTTCTAATCCAATTCATCAGGGCTCCATCCACTCTCATGACTTAACCACCTCCTAAATATGGCACCTATTAATACTATCACATTAATAATTAAGATTTAACATATGTATTTAGGGGGATATGTCCCCCATCCTCATACCCTAACACCACCTCATACCCTAACACCACCAAAATATCCCACAGCCTTCTGGAACCTCTTACTTCAACCTCAATGCCTTCTCTCTGCCCCTATCCAATTCTACTTATCCTTCAGGGTCCAACCTAATTACCACATTTTCCATGAAGCCTTCTCATAGATAGCAGATGAAATTCATGCTCTTTTTTTCACAGTATAGTAGAACATTGCTTTTACTTCAACCCTGCCTGGGTGGGTTGTTTACTTGTGTTGTCCTTCCTGTGCGTGCAGATGGGTTACTGTCAAACACCCCTAGTACGCAGTACAGACGGAATATGGAGTTTACTGGGCAATGCCTTAGGAGCTGATCCATGGACTCTCAGTATCCCACAACTTAGTCCGTATACGCCATGACCAACCTACCAGTATACAGTGTCTCCTTCTCTCTGATACCCTTCAAAGTTATAAAGCCAAAAGGCAGGCAATACTTGTGTGACTATTATCAATAGACACTCGGTAGTTTGAGAAGTGATTTTGTTAGGAAGGGTGAGCGGTGTCTGATGGCCTGTTCTGTTGAGAAAACTCTTACATTTTGAACCACCTCTCTGCTAAGTTATAAAAATAGTGGAGGAAGTTTCTTCCAGGTCTAAACTACTTTGTCTTTTGGTAGTGAGTTGAAAGAGACAGCAGTGTCTTGTTGATTTTCCTATCCCACATCCTAGATGTTCTGGATGAACAGCAAGTTTCAACACGATATTGACACACAGCTGGTTGGGTAAAAGAGCCACATGCCCAAATCAAGACGTGTCTGAAAATCAGTAACTAATACGCGACATAGCCTTCAGCAGACTATTCTGCAGATATTCCTTTTGAGTTTTCACTAAGACTTCAGTGATTGAACAACAGCCCAGTAGGAGTTATGCTAGCCTTCCATGAAAGGGCTGGGACTTTGTAGCAAGCTGTCCTAAGGCAAGAAGTGCTATTTACACCTTAGCCTTCAGAGTCCCATCAATGTCTCTGAATTGTGTTCACGTGACTTTCCTATCTTGTCCACTGTTGCTTCAAATTCATATACTTAGTGAGTGTTATTTTTTTTTTTTGTTCCTGAATGCTTTCTCAAGAGTATCCAAAAGTATATTTGCATCTGTTCTACTATGTAATTCTTCAATGCAAGTACACACTGTTAATACTAATAAAAAAAGATACAGTTCCAGTTATCGGACAAGTCAGAGCCCTGCTTTGGTACTGGCAGGTGAAAGTATTTCAGTACCTTCAGCACAAGAAAAAGAACAAAGATAGGATGTGTTTCCTGCTGTCACTGCTGTTATTCTGAAGTTCAGCTGAGGACTTATTGGCATTTCATGGCACTGCCTTATAATGTATGAACCACAAAAGCAAAAATATAGGGTATCATATTAGAAATGACAAGAGCACTAGGTAGAGCTTTGATTGAAAGACTTTTCTAGACAGAGGACACTTGTGATTTCAATTCTTATCAGTCCAGGATGACAACAGCCAGAGACACCCTGAGGGAGGCTTCAGTAAGTGACAGTTTTCTTCCCAGTTCAGCAACTTAGGTTTGTACAATTTTAGCAACTGTTTAGGAATAGTCTCTCATTTTGTTCTGTCTTGGTTTACTTCTACCTCTTTGATGGCTAGTTTTTATACATCTGGACTTAAAGAGCCTTAGGTGGATCTCCCTGTTATATGATAATCATCTTTATTAATAATATATTTTCATTAGCAAGGAACTGTGCTAAATAACCTTGCTATTTTAATTTTTTCATGTAATTTTTGGCATATCTCGGTTGAATGACATCTACCTCATTCATTGCCATAAGCATTAGTTAATAACAAATATTTAAGTACAGAATAAAACCTAATAAAACATAATCCCAAAGGAGAAAATTGACTCTATTATATTTCTATGAACTGTCTCCTCCTTGAATTCTCTCCTTGAAGTCTAATTCACTGACCAGTGAATTGCAAAATTAGCTCTCACTGCACCTTTGTCTCCTGTCACTTTAGAGCCACATTTCCAAAAGAACCTAATATTGTCAGTTCTCAGCTTCAGAATAAGAAACCTTGGGAACACATTGAAATCTATAAATCTCAGTGACCGAGTGAGGTCATAGATAGGTTTTATAGTTGTCACACATTAAAAAACTCTCTTTCATCTTTTATAAGTAAAACATTTCCTCTCTCAGAATCAAAATTATCATCATTATCATCACACACTATCATTGGTCCCTCTCATTAAGACACAAAACATTTAAGGTTTCAAAAGTTGGGTTTTATGACATTGGTCAGAATAAACTTTGTTTTGCTATAGCAACAAATAATCCTAAAATTCTCAATGACTAAAGATAAGTATGTTTTATTTCTTATTTGCACCACTTGCCCAAGGTGGGTGGGTAGGGATGCTTTGTCCTCCAGAGTTATTCAAGGTTCAGACTGACAAAAACTTCATCTCAGTGCATAATTTCACACTTGCCGCTGTAGGTAAAAGAAAATGCAGCCAATTGTGTATTACCCCTGAAAGCTTGCAACCTAAGGTGATATATTTTACTTCCACTCACACGTCAATGGCCAAAGCAAGTCCCATGCAACACTCACTCTTCAAAGGGAAGACGACGACCAGCCCTTCCATCTCCTGGGAAGAAGGAGGAGAAAATGCGTATTGTGAATGTCTCTAATGACTGTTACACAGAGAATGCAGGTTGGGAGGGAACTTAAGGAAAATCTAGTTTAACCCCTTCAGTTTACAAGTTAAAATCTGTGAGTGGTTAGAGGCTTGGGCCATCAGGGATTGCCCATGGATAGCTTCAGGGCTCCTGGTGAAATCATTAGCTCCTCAGAGTTCAAAAACTTTCCTGGGAGTTCTACTTCTTGATTGATTTTGAATAATAAATCTGTCTTAAATCACTGGAATAAACCCCACTTGTTCATGGTGTATAATTCTTTTTATATATTGCTGAATTCTTTCAGCTAATTATTGCATCTGTATTCATGATGGGTATTGATGTGTGTTATTCTTTTATGCTATTGTCTTTGTCTGGGTTTGGTATAAAGGTAATTCTGGCTTCATAGAATGAATTGGAGAGTGTTCTCGTCTACTGTCTGGAAGAGATTGCATAGGATCAGTGTTCATTCTGTAAACATTTGGTAGACTTCTCCAGTGAAATTCCTGGAGTCTGGAGTTTTTTATGGGTAGTGTTGAAGTTTAAAATTATGAATTTAATATCCATAATATTTATAAGACAATTCAAATTTTTTAGTTCCTATTCATTGAGTTATGGTAGTTTGTCTTTTTTGAGGAATTGGACCGTTTCATCTAAGTTGTCAAATTTATACCGATAGATGCTATGTTTTGGATATAATTTGTTTGTCCCCACCAAATCTCATGTTGAAATTTGATTTCCAGTGTTGGAGGTGAGGCCTCATGGGAAGTGTCCGGGTCATGGGATGGATCCCTCATGAACAGATGAATGCCTTTTCTCAGGGGTGGGGAGTGAGTTCTCACTCTATGACTTCCTACAAGAACTGGGTGTTAAAAAGGGCCTGGTTCCTCCCCTATCCCTCTCTTGCTTCCCCTCTCAGCATGTGGCATCTGCACAGCCAACCTCCCTTTTGCCTTCTGCCATGAGTGGAAGCTGCCTGAGGCCATCACCGGGAGCTAAGCAGATGCTGGTGCTGTGCTCTTGTACAGCCTGCAGGATCATCAGCCAAATAAACCTCTTTTATTTGTAAATTACTAGTCTCAGGTATTCTTTTATAGCAACACAAAATGGACTAAGACTAGAGTAGAGACTAGAATAGAGTAGAAATGGACTAAGAATAGAGTAGTTCATAGTATTCCTTTACTATCCTACTGGTGTCTGCAGGGTCTGTAGTGATTTCTGCTATTTCATTCCTGATATTGATAATTTTTGTCTTCTCTGCTTTTTGTTATTGTCAATTTTGCTACAGGGTATCAATTTTATTAACCTGTTCAAAGAACAAGCTTTTTTTTTTTGTTTCACTGATTTCTCTATCACTTTTCTGTTTGACATTGCATTGATTTATACTTTTGTCTTTATTATTTCTTTTCTTATGCTTGCTTTGGGTTTACTTTGTGGGTTTTTTTCCTGTTTTTTGAAGCAAGAGCTTAGACTATTGAGGATACTTATTCTTTTTTTTTGAAATAAGAATTAGTGCTTTAAATTTCTCTCTCAGTATTACTTAAGCAGCTTCCCGCTAGTTTTGATATGTTGTGTTTTCACTCTTATTCAGATCACTGTATTTTTCTATTTCCTTTAAGTTTTCTTTTTTAATCTATGGATTACACAGAAGTGTGTTGTTTAGTGTCCTAGCATTTAGGGATTTTTCTTTCTGTTATTGATTTCTAGTTTGAGTCTATTTTGGTAAGAGGATATCCTTTGTATAATTTTAATTCTTTTGCATTTGTGGAGTATTGTTTTATGGCCAAGGATATGGTCTACCTCAGCATATATTGCATTGTAGGGAAATAGGGCTAAGAGGCATGGAAAGTTTCAGGAGTTTTGCAGGTTTTTGCCTTGAAGAATCTGTGGGCATGCTGGTTCACAAACCAGAAGCTGCTTAGCATTAAGGGGGTCGTTCCACCAATCAGGGGCAACTGCAAGGTAGTGCTGATCTCAAGGCCTGCAGGCCAGTGCCTGGAGCTTGTGCAAGGCAGACTGATCAAAGGATATCAGCCCAGCAGACATCTGCAGCTAAAAGCAACAATAGCCTCAAGGCTATTCCTGTTTCACTCCTGACTGCATGTTTCAGTTAATGAGGAACTAGATAAAAATATATGGTCTTTATGTTTCTGTTTTAGCTTTACTGCTAACTGACAATTTTATCTTTAACTTGTATACTCAGCTAGGTCTACACCTTACTTAAAGCTTAAGAAGTTTATCTTAGAAAAATTTGGTAACTGTTTGCTCATGTAGATAGAATTAATTAAGGGATCCCTTGAAACCTTTGGAAAGCCTTCAAACCTAAGCAAATAATCTGTACACATAAATCTATAACCACTAACAACTAAAAGCTGTACCAATAAATACCAATGAGGGATTTCAGTCAGGGCCTCCTGGCTCACAGGAATGCTCGAGGGCCCCTGACTTCCCCATCACTTTAAACTACACTTTGTCTCTGTCTCTATTATTTCCAAATTTCTTGTGGCTATCCTGCCTGGGACCTGTTTTGTTGGGAGAGTCTGGCATTCCATGGGCATTTGACAAGGATGTGTATCCTTGGGGTGGAATGTTCTATAATTGTTGATTAGATTTCCTTGGTGAATGGTGTTCTCCTATATCATTGCTGATTTACTGCTTAGTTGCTCTATCAATTGTTGAGACAAGTGTGTTGTAGTCTCTAATTATAATGATATATTTGTCTATTTCTCTTTTAATACTATGAGTTTTTGTTTAATATATTTTACAACTCTGTCGTTGGTGCTTATACATTTAGGATTGCTATGTCTTCTTGATAAATTGGCCCTTTTACTATTACATAATGTTCCTCTCTATCCTGGTAATTTTCTTTTCTGTGAAGCCTATTATATACTATTAATTCAGCAACTCCTAATTTCTTTTGATTTTGTTTGCATGACACATCTTTTTCCATTCTTTTACTTTCAGCCTACTAGTACCCTTATACTTGAAGTGAATTTCTTATAGATGGCATATAGTTGTGCTATATTTTTTGTCCATGCTTTTATCCATTCTCTGTCTTTGAATTAGTGTAGTTAAGCCATTCATATGTAATGCAATTTAATGTGGTTATTAATATGTTACAATATGTTACATAATTATCTTATTATGATTTAAATTTGACATTTTATATTATTTTTCTATTTATTATGTTTTTCATTTTTCCATTTTCTTTTCCTATTCTCTTGTGTATTACCTGAAAAATTTACATTGCTCATGTTTCATTTTTAACTGTATTTTTTCCCTCACTGATAATCTAAGATTCCTTTCTTGAAAATAATTTTCTTTCTTTGTAGATGTATTCTTTTAGCTATTATTGTATAAAAAATTTTCTGGTAACAAATTCCTTTATTTAAGAATATCTTTACTTTCTCTTCATTTCTAAGGTAAAATATTTTTGCTTGACGTAGAATTCTGGGTTGAGAGTTATTTGCTTTCATCACTTCAGTAATGTGTCACTTCCTCTAGCATCCACAGTGTTTGATTAAAAATACACTGTCATTTGACTGTTTCCCCTCTGAGAAATGAATGATTTCTCTCCACTTACTTTTCAGACTTTTTCTTTATTTTCAGAAGTTTGATGGTGATAAGTCTGGTCTCCATTTGGTGAACTTTACTGTGTTTGAGATTCCTTTAACTTTTTGAATCTATCTTTTGCCCTAATTGAGAAAATCTAGTGATTATTTTTTTAAAGACTTTTTTTATCCCCTTCTCCTCCCCTTCTGGAGCTCCAATGGCATAAGCATTAGAGCTTTAGTTATAGTTCTCAAGGCTCTACTTATTTTTGCAGTATAATTTTTTTCTCTGCTGTTCAAATTAGTAATTTCTATTGTTCTATACTCAAGTTCACTGATTCTTTCATTGTCTTCTCCATTATGCTATTCATCTCATCCATTTAAAATTTTTTGTTATTTAAAATTTTACACATACAATTTCCTTTGGTTCTTCTTTGTATTTTTAATCTTGTCCTTGAGACTTTCTATGTTTTTATTGGTTTCAAGCATGTTAGTCATTGCTTGTTGAAACATTTTTATGTTGGCTGTTTTACAATCCTTGTCAGATAATTCTATGTCAGATAATATCTAGGTCATATCAGTGTCTATGTCTATTGATTATCTTTTCTCATTTCAGTTTTGTTCTTCCTGTTTCATGGTATAATATAATTTTCAATTAAAATTTAAATATTTGGGTATTATATTATAAGATTATTCTGGATCTTATTCACATTCCAACACCTCCTCTAATACCACTCCAACAAGGAAGGGGTACCTCTTCAATGTTGTCTGGTGAGGTTGGAAGCCCAGGTTTTCTACTTGGTTTCTGTTGGTATGATTGGAAATAGGAAAAGAGTGGCTATGCTGGGTGAGGGCAGGAGTCCAGTCTTCTTGCTCAGCCTCTGCTGGTTGACAGTGGGAGAGGTGCCTTATTACTGCTTTCCATACAGCTTTTACTGACACCATAGGGCTGTGGGGGTGGCTCCATCATGTTGCTTTGTGGAGAATATCTTGACTCTCTACTCAGCCTTCTCTGACATCACTTTAATGAAAAGGTGGGAGGCATCTTGGCACCACCAGGTGGTGCCACCAGGTCGGGGTTGAAGTTCTGGCTCTCCCTGGGTTCCTTACTATTTGGCAGAGATGAAAATATCCACTCTCACATCAACTTTCTTTAATATTCTCCTGCCCTGAGGTGGGGACCTCATTACAGTCTGGCAAGAGTGGAAGTCTAAGCCTTTGCTGGAGGCCTTTGCTGAGTACGGGGCTGCAGTTTGTTCTGTATTGTTTGCAGTAGAGTGTTTATTATCTAAAAGTTTTCAGTCTTACAAGGCTACCCCTTTTTTGACTCTTTGGCTAGAGACAGCAGGCTTTGTTTGGGGATTTTTGTGTCTGTGCCCATTTTTGTTTCTGGGTTACTGGATTTTTTTACTGCCTAGTCTAGGATACATGAGGCAAGAAGAAAACCTAGGGAACACATCACCATGTCTTTCCTTAGTGTTCAAGCTCACTAACTGGACTGCCTTCAGAGTCTTCCTGTGTTTGCTTATATATAATGTCTGGAATTTTTAGTTGTACATAGTGGGAGGAACAGAAAATAGTATGTCTACTCCATCTTCCCAGAAGCATAATTACCCTGCATTACTTAAAAAATCAGTTTGGGGAATGATTTTTTGTTAGAAAAGAAAAAGCCTTTGGAACAATCGCTTGCCATTCAGTACCTACCTCATAGTTAATCAGGAATTCATAACTCTAACTGGGCTTTTTTTCACTTGGGGAGATTTTAATGCCAAGGGCTAATCACAAAACAAATAAACAAAAATCTCTGGGGGTGGGGCCCCAGCATGGGAATATTTTATCCCAATATGGATTTTCTGTATAAATTCAAGAACGCTGGTTCTCTGTGGTGGTGTCTACCCAGAGACCAAAGTACAAAGAACAAAATGGTTCATCTTAATTGTCACAAATGTAGCACAGGTGAGAGGTGGGTGGTATCTCCATGGCAACCAGGCCTCAAGCTTTGAGACTTCCAGGGTTGCATCAAATTAGTGCTTCTTGTTCATATGCATTTTTGCCCACAACAAAATGTTAGTTATCTCCCTTAGTTGATAAGAAAGCATTGTTTTTGAAAATTTTTTTTCCTAGAATGTTATTTAGATTCTTACAAAGTCCTAAAGCTAATCAAACAGATGGGACTCCTCTCACAGAACATCCCTATGTGTGTCCTTGTCTCCCATTGACCACATTCAAAACAGATGTTCAAAACAAAATAATAGAATTTCAAGATTTTTCAACCTGATCAAATAATATTTTTAGCAAAAAATTTAATTTAATGCCACGGTTATGTCACCTAGACATGAGTATATTTTTATAAAAGAAGGAATGAAAAAAAAGGAAAAAAGAGAAGAAAGACAGGGCAGAACTGCTGTCCAGACAGTGAGGCTTGCTGACCATGTCACTGTGTCTCATGGGCGGGTGGGGTGTCCAGGTCCAGACAAGCCAGAAATGTCGGCATGTATTTTCACATTGATTAGGAGACATACAAGGCTCCGTGAAACAGCTGCCTCTAGCAACGCCAGGTAGGGAAGAGAAGCTGGATGCCAAGTGTCCCTGGGGTGAGGAGCCTGTGGCAGGTACAGCCCAAGGGAGTGGGGCCCAAGGCCTCGGCCTGGCCTGGGACCAGTGGCCTTCAGGTGGCAGAGGAGGCTGCAGGTGGACTGGGGTCAGCAGCCACAGTGTGCATGGGATGAATCTCCACACAGGTGTGGAGATCCCTGTGCCTGACGGTGAGCCGGGGAGTCCTCAAAGCACTTCACCCAGTGCCCACATCTGTAGCTCAGTGAGCCTTCTGAATTTCAGACAAACCACCTAATTCTCACGCTAGTCCTGCTCCCTGGTTAGTTTCCTCAGTCAATTCATTCCAAACCCTCTGCAGTGCACGTATTAAAGCATAAAATTTCTGAAAGAACATCTAGTTCCTATAACGTAATATGGTAATGGGAGTTTTTCTAAGCAGACAATAGCAGCTGACACATTAGTAGAAATATGTAACTAAATTTGTTTTCAAATATTAAAAATGTTTTATATCATTAAAGATTCAAAATTAATGGACAAATCAAGATAAATATCTGCCATACGACAGAAACACTTCTTCCAAATTCGATTAAATAACAAAAATATTGTTTTTATAAAAAGAGCCAAACTATACAAATAGGAGATGCTTAAGAGAGAAAATTTAAATGATGACATTTTTTAACTTATCGAATTAGGAAACTTTATAAAAGATGGTAAAAGCCATTGGTAGGATGTTGGAACTAGCACTTTCATATTGCTGACAAGAATTTTCCTTTATTTTTTTAAACTTTTTATAAGGACTTTTATATTTCTCTTTAAAACTTTTGGCATGTGCATATCCACTCACCTGGAAAAATTGGGCAATTTTTCAGGGATGTATGAAAAAAGATTCCCACCATCATACTGTTTATTTCTAGGGAATTATTTTACCTGTACATAAAGAAAATATTGACTGGGTGAATTCCAGAGGTGAATGCTACCCATGTTGAGTGGTAAATCAATCAGTCAAAGCATATTCCATGTGTAGTCAGCCCTCTGCTCCTTACCTGTAGCTTCTGGGGTTATAGGTGTTGTTTTGTGGGCTGACGAGGGGGCACCTGGATGTTCCCTGCCCCCACCTCTCCAGTGCCTTGCCATGGGGACAGTCCAGAGCTTTGGGACCGGGCTTAGCGGTAAGGGCTGCAACCCAAAGAGCTAGCACTAAGTTTTCTACCTGGAGGGCTGATTGGTAATTTAGAGTCTATACTAAGTGAAGTTATAGAAAACTAAAAATTATAAAAAACAAAAAAAAGGTAAAAATATGTTCCTTGAATACATGAGTATGCGAGTCTGTGGACTGAGAGTTTACCAGGTATAGTGCAGGGCAGCATCATGTGGACCTAAGGAACAGGTAATGTCAGAATTTCCAGGCAAGGAGGATGCCCTGTTAATTTTATTCACAGAATGGCAGAATTTTATCAGAATAGCTATTATATTTACATTGCATATAAGCAGTAAGAAATCAAGACATCCACATTATAATAATCAGTGTGGATGTTTAGATATTGACAGTTTATTGAATCTCCTCTTCTCACAAAATACAAATGTATTCAAAAGAAATGTTAATGGTGTTTGGAAAGAAGAATCATTAAGCAAATAAATTCTAGTTTCTGGCCACTCAAACTGTGGTTCCTGGATTATCAGCCCAGTATCCCCTGGGAACTTGTTAGATGTGCTGAGATGTGAGCCCCACCCAAGAACTCCTGAAATGCATCTGCCAGTCACTACACCCAGGAAAGTGTGTGAAACTCAGGTCTAGGGAACTATTCTCAGCCAGGTGAGGGCCAAGGAAGACCTCTGCCAAAGTGCTAGTTATAAATGGTAGTTTCCTTTGGGCCTTAGCATTAGAACAAGAAAATATGTGGACCATAGAATGTGACTCTCCAATTTACGTGAAATGATCTAAATGTAAATCTCAATTCTTACTGAACATTGAAATCACATTGGGAGATTTTTAATGATACTACATCTCAGTGTTCTCTAGAACTACCATGTCAGTGTCTCTGGGGTAGACTCCATCAGTTGTATCATTAAAATCCTCTGGGTGATTCTAACATGCAGCCAGTGTTGAGAAATCCCCAAATTCAGAGACCCACTGCATTGCTTCTCCACCTCCTGAGCTACTCTTAACCATCACTGGGAAAAGCATGTGTCTTCAACTAATTGTTCATTTGCACACCTGTAGTGAAAGTGGCTACCTGGAATATGCAGTGGAACACAGATGCATGGAATATGCATCTGTAAGTAAACTGACTTCTAAATGTCTTTTTGTTTATATCAGCCATTTCTCAAACAACCATTGATATTGCTATAAAAGAATATCTTATATTTTCATCTTATAGTTTTTCCTTGACACAATCCTGAAATATCTTACATCTCAGTTTATGAATCATTTTTACGAAGATACTTGCTGTTCAAGCTTTCCAAAATTCTATTATAGAATTTTAAGTATTTAAGTATATATTTTAAGTCCTATTCTTACTGTGTCTCAAGTATCTCCTAAATTCATTATCTAAGCTTGTGCCTTTTTAAATCTATGCACTGTATCTGGAAAAACAGGAGGTATTCAAATGGATAGATTATTGTTAACTGTGTAGTTGGTAATAGCAGAACCACTTTGCTAACATGAATTGAGAGTAGGTGGGGAAGGAGGTTTTGATTTGACGAAAGACAGCATGACTAATTTAATGCAGTTGCATTAAGCAAATGAACAAACAGCAAAAGCATATTTAACTATAAAGAGTTAGTCTAATATGGCTTTCGTATGTTAATGTGTGATTTTTTTGTTGGCAAAATTTTGTAACCCCAATTCATGCCAACTTTTTAGTATTAGTAAAAATATGAAATACACAGATTATCTTAAATTCTTTCATAGCTGCGCTATATTATAATTGGGTTCAAAATGTATGAAAAAATGAGCAATTAAATAACCAGAACAATCCACACATGAAAGAAACAAGACACAAAACTATTTGTACATAAACATTCAGTGGAAATTACATAATGAACATCACATTATAATGCACAGAGCTTGAATGAGTGACTTCAGGCATTGATTTTTCAACCTTAACATAGAACTATGTAAGATATATCAATTTTGAGATATAAAATATAATTATTTAATGTATAGCATAATTCCCAGATTTTCTTGCATTTGGTGCAAAGCACATTTAAATAATGCTTATTTCCTAGTTACCAGAAAAGGACAATGGGAAACTTAGGTATGAAAATCTAAAGAAAGGCTTTTTCTCAAACACAAAAGTTATTTAGAGTCACAGTACATTAAAAATTAGGACACTTTGCCCAATAAGCAGTAGAACTTTCTGTTCATTCAAGGAGAAAATGCTTTATTTCAGTATATTCTTCCTCTCAGGATACAAGGCAATAAGCCTTCTGGTTTGATACCATCTTTTTCTGAGAAGCAGTGAGCTGGGGAACATTTTCTCATTAATCTTCACAATTTCCTGTGAGTGGCTTTCAAGAAACTGTTATTATCCTTTGTTGACAGAAGGGCAAGTGATGACCTGAGGTCACATAACATGTTCTATGACAAACATTGAAATTGTGGGAAAGCAGAGAGTGAAAGAAACAGAACAAGCCCATTGCAATGTTACACAATGTCCATCAAATACTCACTTGCAGATTTTTATTTTTCATAAGTGTTTCTCTTTATATCTGAACAGATGAGCATTCATTCTTACCTAAATTGGCTTATTTGTTCTTGCTCAGTGGGCCACTTTTTAATTGAAACCTTTACATTAAATGGAAATTGCAGAAGTACAGGTTGAATAAATATCAAATATATGAAAGGCTTTCTGGGTCTCTAGCTCTTGGCTATAAATCAAATCCTCCTTTCATCCCATTTCTTTTCTCTAGGGATTTGCCTCATCCAATAGGTTACAAGGCAATGATGTTGATAATCACCCAGTGAGTTCAGATCATTTCTCTTATAATAGTTTATTTAGTGTGAAAATGTAGTTGCTAATATGAAAAGGAAGATATATATATATCCACATAAGATATATATATATATATATAATCTACACATCCTACCTTACTCAGGTTAAATTTCTTAGAGAATTTAGACATTCTCAAAAAGCAAGATGAAGCAAGAATGGAAAACTGAATAGCAATGGAAAAGCAATGGTGAAGAAACAAATTAATGATGATCTAGAGTTTGCACAGCACACTAATGTGCATGTTTAAAATAAATTTAAATATAAAATATTTCAGTTTGATTTTGAGCCTCATAACCATCCTATGATTTGAGGTGTGGGTAACACTTGACTTTCAAACATGTACACAAAGGGGACAGAGGCCCTAATACAGTCATGCTGTGGAGGGGTGGGGAAACAAATGTCCTTCTCATGGCTTCAGAGCAGTCCTCTCTGCCCTCTACCAAGGGAGGGAGCTCAGACTCACAATACTTGGTCTGACCAGAAAGAGGATTTTACATTGCTCTTGAAATTTCCCAAGTGTAGTGAGCAAGTACAGTGGGTCAGGTGCTGAGTAAACCCAAGAATGCGTTCTGTTGGTTCTGCTTATTATTACTGTCAGTAATATATATTTCTTTCCAGTTTGGAAGACTGTATTGTCCTGTTAGAGTGATTCTAATAATACCACTGAACATGTTTTTTTCACCTCCGAATTTATCCCAATACTTTAACACTTTTTATATCATTAAAATAAAATCCTTTGGTTGCAAATGAAATTCTTCTTGAAATCAATTTAAGGTTGAAGAATCAGATGCAATGTTCTTTGTAGATGTGGAGATCCAAGAGACTGTGCCTTGTAGAATGAAACAAGACTCTAGAATAAAGAAACTGAATGAATCCTCTCAAGTTAATGGAGATGTGAAGTTGTCATCTCTCTTAGCAATGTGCACATCAGCAGCTCACAGTGAAGGTGATAGAAATGAGGGACTGATTAATGGGGCTTCAATGATACTTTTTGGTCGAAACCCTTTGAAGTGAATATTAAGATTACTCAAATGCAGGGTACGCTTTTGCCAGAGGTGGAAATAGGAGAGGCTGTTTGATATGGAATTATTTACCTGATCAGCTCTGTGTCATTTTTCTCACTTAGTGGGAACTTCTTCTCTCCTCTCAGGTCACCAGCATCCTCATGATTGTGCCACTTTCCTTTCTACCTTCATCCTTACTTAGGAAAAGTCCCATAAGCATATTCATACTAGACTATAATTGACTGATAAATTAATCTTTGACTTGTCACCCAATAAACCCAATAAATATATCTTCCTAGTAAGAGAAAACAAAAAAACTTAATCTTTAATTTTTCAAAATATAATTTTAATAGGCTTCATTTTTTAAAGCAGTTTTAGCTTCATAGCAAAAGTGAGCATAAGGCACAGGGATTTTCCATACACCCCATGTCCCCATACATACCCCTGTCTCCATACATGGGGTGGCATAGCCTCCTCCTTTGTCAACATCCTCTACAGAGTGGTAAATTTGTTACAATCCATACACCTACAGTGACACATCATCTAAAATTCTGTAGTTTACCTTAAGGTTCACTACTGAGGCTGTGCATTCTATGGGTTTGGATGAATTTGTAATGATATGCATCACCACTGTGGTATCATACAAAATAGTTTCACTGGCCAAAAAGTCCTCTGTGCTCTGCTTATTTATTCCCCCTTCTCCTTTAACCTCTGTTGATAAATGATCTTCTTATGGCCTCTGTAGTCTTGCCTTTTCCAGAATGTCAAACTGCTTTCTTTCACTTAGGAAAGAAATATGTTGATTTTGTAACCTGAGACGTTACTGAATGTATTTATCAATTCCAGGAGTTTCTTCGTGGAAGCTTTGGGATTTTTTCAATATGAGATCATGTCATCTGCCAAAAGCAATAGTTTGACCTCCTCTTTCCCTATTTGGATACTCTTAATTTCTTTCTCTTTCTTGATTGCTCTGGCTAGGACTTCCAGTACTATGTTGAATAGAAGTGGCGACAGTGGGCAACCTTGTCTTGTTCCAGTTCTTAGTGGAAATACTTTCAACTTTTCCACATTCAGTATGATGCTGGCTGTGGGTTGTCATATATGGCTTTTATAATTTTGAGATATGTTCCTTTGATGTTAAGAATTTTTATCATAAAAGAAGGCCTGAATGGTGGGGCAGCCCAATTTTTCCTCAGTTGCTTTTTGCAGTGTTTCAGGTTTAAGAGTAAGTTGGGTCCTTTATTGCTCACTCCTGCTGCTTGGGTCCTTGAACATTTGTGTTGCTTTCTCAATTGATGAAAGGGAGACACTCTCCTTTGATAAGATTTGGACAGTGCATTCGTGAAAGGGATGGTGTGTGTGATGGTTTAACACAGCAATCTTTAAATGCATTCATCCTCTACATTCTTGTTTTTTTTTTTGACCTACTTAATATTACTCCCCATCTTCTGGTCTAAGGATCAGGAAGCTGGCTGTCACAAGAATATGATTGCCTATGGAGAAGAAAAAAGACAGCATGAATTTCTCTCTGCTCAGAACCCTGTGGTGTCCTGCATGGTTCTCCAGCCCTCTCTGAAGAAGGTGAAAATAGAGCAACCCTTGGATATGGTGATTTTTTTAAAATTGCGGCAACAGTCTCATAGTCCCCAAGCCCACTGTAGCCACTTCTGGAGCAGACTCAGAGGCTCACAGAGAAGTTCAAGGGCAACAGCCCACAGGAGTCAATGGGCACCAGCTGAGGGTGTGAGGGGATGGTGGCAGACAGTGGTTTACACCCCGCTGGCTTCAGAGCTGAGGAATATAGAAAACTGCATAAAGAACTGTACTAAAATAAAAGAGTTTATTTGGTCAAGTTTTAGTACTGTTTATGGTTATTATGTTTGACCCCCACAGCAACCCTTTTAGGTAGCACAGCTAGAGAAAGATGAGGGCAACAGGACAGGGAGAGAGGAAGTGTGACTTGGGGCCTGACAGGGGATGAGCAGGAGTCAAGAAGCCCAGGAAGACTCCCACCTCCCGAGGCACCTGCTCATTGAAGACCATCACACAAAGGAGGTGGGGACTTTTGACGGGGGCGTGGGGGGTCTTCCCCACTGCTGACATGAGGTACAACTAGGACACTGGGTACCATAGTGTGACAGAGTTTTACCCACACTGAAAAAGGGAGTGAAGGGGGAAGAAAGAAAGCAGCAAAACTCAGAAAGGATTTAGTAACCTGATGGCATGATTGTCTAGCCAGCAGCTTAAAATTAGAGTCATACTAGCACAGAGGCTTAGGAAATCTCATTTTCTAGGAGG
Organism: Mirza zaza; assembly: GCA_008750895.1. Taxonomy (NCBI): domain Eukaryota; kingdom Metazoa; phylum Chordata; class Mammalia; order Primates; family Cheirogaleidae; genus Mirza; species Mirza zaza. Next base: position 21,015 of record VSMD01042090.1, read on the forward strand.
AGTTGGAGAAAGTGTCACTAATTCAGGGTCAAAGAAACTAGGAAGGGATATTATGCACATTAGCAGGGTAGGTTGTCCCATAGAGGATGCAGAATTCCATTTCCTATGGCTTAATGTGTAAAGGAAAACTGACTATTAGTACTTTCTTCTATAGTAGAAAAGCATAATACTTACAATGTTTTAAAAAATAAATTGTTATTATTTAGATAGTGCTTTCATATCACATAAATAAAAATTGAATACATATCCCTTAGCTTAGATAAAGGTGATAAAAGGAGACAGGGAAGATTAAAGACATGAACAGACAACCCCTGCAGAGTATTAGGAGATGGGCCCTTAAAAGGAGACACCCTAGAGATGTGATGGGCTCAGGGAGAATGTCTTCAGCTCATAAAAGTTTGTAGAAGAAGGAGCTACTAGAAGAGGCCCACAGTTAGATTTGCCAATAAGAACAATTGCTAACTTTCCTTTTTTTTGAACATTGCCAATTTTGAAATATTTTCTTCCTTTTACAAAATTTGTTACAGAAATGCACTAGTCATGGCTTGAATTATAGCATTATATAAGGTAACAGATATCCAACACACATTTTTAAAGTTTATTTTCATGGAATAATTACAACTATAAAATTGCAATAGATCCTCAAAACATAAATCATTCTAGCCATATTCTCTGCCTGTAATTTTCACTATGAAAGAATGTTAAGTCAATGAAAACAGAGAAAACAAAACAAGGTAATCCAAACAGACCAAAACAAAACAAAATGTTTATATAGCATTTTGAGTGAAAAGCAATTATAACACTGAAATATTAGAATAAATGTTCCAACTAGTTTTCCGTTTTTTCAAAACAACTTTGCAAATTTTGATCATTGAAGTCTCATATAAATTTTAGTATCAACTTGTCAAGTTTTATAAAAAGCCTGCTGATATTTTGACAGAAAATTTATTACATTTATAGAAAATTTAGAGAGGATTGACATCATATAACTATTGATTATTTTGAACATGTCATATTTCTCAGTTTATGTAAATTTTCTTTAAATTCTCTTGCAATGTTTTGTAGTTGCCAGCTTATAGATTCTGCACAGAGCTTATTTAATTTATCCCTGCTTGTTTTTTAGTTTATTTTTCTAATTTTAATTTTTTGTTGCAAGTACATTGAAATACAATTGATACTACACCCTGTGACCTTGAAGAACTCATTATTGATTCTAGAATTCCTTTCACAGATTCCTTCATTTCTTTCCAAGAGAGATCATATCTTCCGCAAATTAAGACAGTTGTATTTCTTTCCATATGTTTGATTTATTTATTGCTGCATAAGAAATTGCCTGAAATAAAATGACATAATTTGGCTTAAAATGACATGAAATTTTAATCTTAGACTTTCTGTGGGCCAGAGATATGGATGTAGCTTGGTATCTTTGGCTTAAAGTTTCTCTTGTGGTTGCAGTTAAGCTGTTGGCTGGGGCTATGGTCTCATATGAAGGTTAAACTGAGGTGAGGGTTTCTGCTTCCCAGCCCACTTGCTTGGCTGTTGATAGGCTCGGAAGATCTGCTTCAAAGCTCACTCATGTCGTGGCTGGCAGGCCCCGATTTCTTGCCATTGGAGTTCTGCATAGACTTCCTGGATGACTTCATAATATACAACTGGAGACCTGACAGAAAGGGAGCCAGAGACTGCCCAGCAGGTGCCACTGTCTTTTTAGAACTTCATATCAGGAGCGATATCCTTTCACTGCTGCCAGATTCTGTTTGTTAGAATGAGACTGATTAGTCCAGCCCACACTCGAGGAGAGGGGATGAGATGATGGTGTGAGTGCCAGGAGTGGAAAATACCGGGAGGGACCACCTTAGAGGCTCCCCACCATGCTTTCTAATTTGCATGGCATTTGTTTCATCTCTTGACTTGTTGGCTGGCCAGGACTTCTACTATGATGCTTAATAAATGTAAAGAGAACAGATATCCTTGTTTTTGATCCTGGCCTTAGGAGGAAAGCAGTATTTCACCATTAATCATAATGTTCAACATACATTTGTTATAGAAGCATTCTATCAGGTTGAGGAAGTTCACTTATATTTTTATTTTACTGATTGTTTTTTTAAAAAAAATCTAAATAGGTATTAAACTTTATCAAATGCTTATTCTTTTGTTGTTGTTGTTGTTATTTCAGAATATTACGGGACTACAAACACTTTGGTCACATAAATTGCTTTTGCACCGCCCTAGTGAAAGCTACGAGTGTGTCTATTTTTAAATTATTGAGATGATAATTTTTTTCGTTCTATTAGTGAATTAGTCTATTTGGCAAATTATACTAATTGGGCATTTTAATGTTAAACCAATCTTGCATTACTAGGATATCTATATATTTATACATATTTAATTATAGATAGATAAAAATAAGTGCTTAAAATAAATCAACATGTGCACTAGTATTTTTCCCCCAGAGTTTGGCGTGTTATACTTACATAAGAATAACATTTTTAGAAGGTTGTATATGTGATCGTATGGTATGTAACGGCTAGCAGGGCCGTGTTCGGCAACAGAACATGTTTGTGAAGGGCAGGACTCCTTCTGATGTAGAGAAATACTGAACAGATGGAATATGTTGCCCTCCGTGATTGAGACACACAGAGATGGGTCAGGCTTTGGTGTGGCTGGGTCCAGGTACTCAAGATTAGTAGGAGTCTGCATCTTCCTTCTAGTTGTTTGTACACAGCTTCTTTCTGCAGATGGACTTTCTCTGGGCAAGAAGCAGTTAGTATCCTAGATTTCTTATTCTTTCAGGGAAGAGACTACCTATCTGCCTCCAGATTCCATATAGTCCTCGGCAAAACCTAGATATATCTTCTTAGGTCATTTCCACCTCTCGCACCTACATTTGTATCCATTTTTCTCCTCTTATTGAGAGAGGACACAGTGATTTCCAGTTTACATCTTAAGCTCACGTGCAGATAAATGGGAAGGATCCCTAACAGGATAAGAGAAAGCAGATGTGCCGAGGACACAGGCTAACGTAAGCACAATTATCATTCTTTGGTAATTCCATTCTTTGGTTTTCTTGTGGCTATGTGCTTCTTTGGAGACGCAAGCATCGACTGTGAGACAATTTAGCTTTCCTTGGAAATTCTAATACTACAGGCAGGGAGAGTTAGTTAGAGATGATGTCTAATCTGATATTCTAATTTACGAGCTCATCCTCTTACCCAAACCTACTCCCCTACACATATATCTCCTAAATCCTAAATCTCAGACTCCTGGGGGAGGTTATGAGAAGATTTGAATACAGTTCATTTTTTTTTCACTCTCAATAATGAAGGCTCAGAGGTGAGAGAAGGGGACTCCAATGATGTGCATCTTTTTTTTTCTTTTTACTTTTTTTTTTTTTAGCATATTATGGGTGTACAAGTGTTAAGGTTACGTATATTGCCCATTCCCCCCCTTCCCCCTCGAGTTAGAGCCTCAAGCATGACCATCCCCCAAACGTTGCACATCTCACTCATGGTGTTTGTATATACCCATCCCCTCCTCCCCCCTCCCACCTGCCCGATACCCGATAAATGTCATTCCTATATGTCCACTCAGGTGTTGAACCGTTAATATTTGCTGGTGAGTACATGTGGTGCTTGTTTTTGCATTCTTGAGATATCTTTTTAAAAGAATTATAGCTATTTATGCATCATTGCCCCAACCAAATCACAAACTTCTTAAGGAAACAGTCATAGTTGAAGCACCAAGGTATTTTTCATGTACTTAGCAGAAAGGAGGCACTCATCATTATTTTTTCTTAAATGAATAACATCTTAGTGCCTGTATTAGTTTCCTAGGGCTGCTGTAAGAAATTATCACAAACTAGGCAGCTTAGCACAACAGAAATTATTTCTCTCACGATTCTAGATGCCTGATGTACAAAATCAAGGTTGGCAGAGCCATGCTGTCTCTGAGGAATCTCGAGGGGGATCCTCCCCTGCACCTTCCCAGCTCCTGGTGGTTGTCGGCAATTCTTGGCATTCCTTGGCTTGTCTGTGCATCACTCTGATGTCTGCCTGTCATTGCGTGGAGTTCTCCCCCTGTGTCTGTCCGTCTTTGAGTCTTCACGTGACATTGTCCTCCTTGTGTTTCTGCGTCTAAATTTTCTTTTCTTAGAAGGTCATCAGCCATTGGGTAGTGCACCCTTTACTGTAAAGTGTGATGGCTGCAAAGACCCTTTCCCACATAAGGTCACGTTCAGAGGTACTGAGTGTGAGGACATGAGTGTGTCTTTTTAGAGGACACGATTCAGCCCACGGTAGTGCCTCATTCTTTAGCTCTAAGCACCAGAAAAGGAAAGAAGCTCTGGTACATTTTTTAAGATATTTGTATTTGCATTAAAACTTACTCTGAATATCTAAGGTTGTAGGGAAAACACGCCATCACTCCCTTCACTGATATTTTAAAATTATGAGATCTCTGTTTTTGTGTCTGAAAAATAAAAATGCCGATGCAGGGAGGTTTGCGTTTGGTGAGTGGTAACGGCGTTGAGAACGGAATTTTGATCTCCTGCCTCCTGGGCCGTGAATCCTCGTGTAGGCTGAGGCTCCTTCTGTTCCTGCTCATGGTGACATGGCTGGGCACGAAGGACTGTAACGAGCTTAGATGATCCCTAATGAGTCCAGTAGCCTATGGAGACCTGCACTGGTCCCCAACTGCACGTTCTGTTCAGCACCCAGTTGCCGCCTACTGGTGGGGGCAGCTGTCCTGTGGAGCTCAGAAATACTGAGCCATGTTATTCCCAAGCTCTCAGTCTGTGGTGCAATGCAGATTGTATTTAGTTAGGATTTTATGCACTGATTTTTAAGGCATATTAGCCCAAATTTCGTAGCTGCAGTGTGTTGAGAACACATGTCACTGTGGTTCGCTCAAAGGCAGCCTTGATATCGTAAGGTCTTTGAATATCTCTCTCTATATATATTTATAAAATATTTTGTAGTGGACTAATCACAAATGCCAGGGAACACACATGATGAAAAGGTTCTTCATGCCTCAGGAAGCTGCCCTGCAGTGTCTAGTCTAATTATGTGCCAGGGAGAGAGTGGAAATGAGTTGCCCTGAGCAAACATAAAGACCCTATTTTGCTGATAAAAATCCTTACAGGTGAATTAAGACTTTCATGCTCCAGGGAGGCTGTTATGATTTCATCTATCCTCACTAAAAAAGTGATATGTTGGCGTCTTAACCCCTGGCACCTGAGAATGTGAGCTTGTTTGGAGATAGGGTCTTTACATAGGAAATCAAATTAAAATGAGGATTAGGCTGAGCCCTAATCCTGTCTGGTGAGTGTGCTTATCAGAAGGAGGAATGTGGACGCGGAGGACAGCAGGCACAGAGACACAGAGGAAAGATGGCCACCTACAAGCCAAGGAGACAAGCCTGGGCCAGAGCCTTCCCTCACAGCCCTCAGAGGAAACCAACACTGCCAGGACCTTGATCTTGACCTTCAAGTCTACAGAACTGTGAGAAAATAAATTTGTCTTGTGTAAGCCACCCAGTTTGTGGCATTTTGTTACAGCAGCCCTAGAAGATTGACACAGAAGGTGAGTCCATCCAGAACTTGGAGCATCAGGGCTTAAGAGATGCACAGCTTGTCTCCAACAGGGGGGATTTCGGCATTGTTTACCCTAGTAGTAAGACAGGCTTTCTTTTTTGCAGTATAAAAACTGTCCTTTCTGGTGGTCCCCAAGGCTTCACATCACCTTGGGGGAGCAACAGGAAACCCTGCTTGTGACTTTAGTTTGTTTTTATGCTTTAGAGTTTTATTGCACAGAATTCTCTTTTTCAACTTATTTTTATTTGTATATATTCGTGGAGTGCAAGTGCTGCTGTGACACACTGCACCGTGGTGAAGTCGGGGCCTTCAGTGCACCCATCATAGAAGCGACACACGCTGTACCCGCCGGGCAACCTCCATCATCCGCGCCCCTCCCAACCCCCAGCCCTCCGGGTCTTAATTGCTGTGAATTTAATTTTTTGAAAAGTTGGCTAAGCCCTGGGATATATAGATATCCCCAAACTACAAATCGTCTGTATTCAGAGATATCTTCTTTATGATTTAACTTTCCTGTGCAAAGTATCTGCGATAACAGATGTTTCATGAAACTATAGTTTGGAGCATCAGCGATCATCTCAATTGTTTACATTATCTATTTTTTGTTATATATTCTTGTATTTCCCCCCTCATGTTATGCTTTAATTAGGCATTGTTAGTGACGGGTAACTAATTGCTCAGTGCAATGTCCTGTGGAGAAGAACATGGTACTTTTAATTTGGCGGAGAGCAGATGTTACGCTTTGTGTTGTCATCACCCTTGATAATTGAATCATGCTAATAGTTCTTCATTAAAGAACAAGTCTTTATTTCAAAGGCTTTTGGTTATAATGGTTCACTTAGTAGAGCACCACGGAGCTTAAACTTTTCATCATGTTTAGAAAGAAGATTCAACAAGACTGAATTTATATTGTCTTGGTTTAAAAGTCTAGAGAAAATCATCGGTAGGAAAAAAAGCCCAGCTCAAAACCATCTAGTTAGTTTAATTTATGAGCACTAATGTGGTCTTTACTCAACACTTCGAGTGAAAGGGAAACTTCTAAAAGCAGCCAATTACATTATGAATCCGTTGTCATTTTTATAAAGTTCTTCCTTATATTGAGAGAAAATTTGCCTCCTTGAAATTTCAAGTAACTGTCCTGGATACAATGAGACCCTCATTTCATACGACAATTTGTTAGAAACTTGGATTCAGGTAAAAGATCTCTTAGTTGCCCGCTCCTGTCTTCATTCAACCTTTCGTCAGGTGGCAACGCCGTCTTAGCTATCTTGTGGTGGTCCTGGTTTGTGTTGGGAGTGTTCCCCGGAGTGGCCTTGTCCCCGTGCAGGGAGAGCGCAGGAGGAGAGTGCCTAGTGCTGAGCAGAGTGGAGGGCAGTCTTCACCCATCCTACATGGACGCTGGGCTTCCACTGAGGACACGCCCGCACAGGGCAGGTGGGGCAGAGCATCCTCCAAAGAATCATGGGCTCTGGATCCTCCCACTAGTTAGATATAGTTCAGAGTATAGTTTTATGTTACAGAACAACATTGGCAAACTATGGTCTGCAGGCCTAATCTGGCCCACCCCCTGTTTATGTAGAGAAGGTTTTATTGCAACACAGCCACACCTGTGTGCCTACATGTTGTCTGTGGCTGCGTTCGTGCTACAACAGAGGAACTGAGTAGTTGCAACAGAAACTGCATGACCTGCAAACATGAAAATATGACCAGTTGCCAGCCCCTGTTATAGTATATCACATCTATACTTTCTGTTTCCTAAAATATCTGACTATTTTATCTCCCTTCAAAATTGCAGGTGGATAGAACCCTAAAATTGGAGCAACCTGGGAGACCTAGGGGGCTTTAAAAATTATCTAGCCTAATACCCATGCGAAAATGCAGAAAACATGACTGTAAATTATTTTTAAATGTGCATTTATCTAAATAAATTCCTACTCTATCAAAATTAAACCTATTTTGTAGTTTGTAGCAGGCTGAAATGAATCACTTCACCCTTCCAATGGAGACCTTCAATCTGTGGGTGGACCACCACCTGGTACCCTGGCCTTCCTGTCTCTCTTGCATTGTCCTCATCAGAGATTCTCATTTGTGTGGCACAGGTGTTCTCTGATCACCTAATTTCAGCCCTTTAGATTTGTCCCATTGGCACGGACCTCAGTTTTCATTTTGTGTTTTTGGTTTAGTGGAAGCACCAAGTTTCGAGTTAAGACAAGCTCTCTCAGAAGTGGCTTTTAAAACTCTAGTCACTAATCTTGTTTTATAAACCTGAGCTTGTCTTTCATCACAATATTTTTATTCCTATAATGAAGTTGTGACCTATGAATGTTGTATGTAACAGACTGAATACATGTGAAAAGAGAAAACAGAGAAATAAAAATTGATTTTAAAATATCTTTGTATACATCTCTCTCTTTCTTTTTTTCTTTTATTGACATTGATTTCTATGTTCAGAGCTGCAGATTACAGGGTTTTTCTGGCTCTCTAGCAAGTGATCCACACGACATAACTCACAATCTATGATTCTTTAAGGTTTGCCTCATGCCCTAGCATTTCATAAAAAATAATGCATTACAGATTCAATTCAGTCAATTTTAGATTAAATGAAGTAGGGTGTTTTGGCTGTGTACAGATAATTCTAAGAAATAATCACATTTAAATTTATTTCTGCTTTGGGAAATATTTAGTGAATTGGAAAAAAAAAACCCATGGTGCAATGAATTTTAAAATAGGTCTTGCTACAGGGATATTCTGATACTTCTGGCAGCCTACACATTCCTCCCCTGTATGATAATTGCAAAGTAATACAAACACATGGACCCGGTCCCCTGACAGCTGTGAGAACACAGGGCTTGCAGGATCGGCTGCTTGAACATCAAGCTGGTTTTCAAAACAGAAGCCAAACAGAAGATGCATAAAAATGAATTGCAGTCAGAATAAACACACAAGAAGATAATAAATATTTTTTTTAAATCACTATGCCTCAGTGAAGGGAGCTAGTGAGGGCATTCAGCTGTTCTCACCGATTGCCTTCCCCTCCCCGGCTGCAGTTACTCCGGGGTAGGGAGCTGCAAAGGGTTGCAGTCATTGTCCATCTACCCTTTGGCGCTGCAGGTGACTTTTGCTCCTCACAGGCAGAGACCAGGTCATCCAGTCCTGCAACTTCCCATCTATCATCTCCCAACCTTCTTCTCGAGAAACAATCCGGTAATCTAGTGATAATCTAGTCATAACTAGATTAGTAAATGTCTCCTGAATGAAAATAAAAGTCCAAAGGAGGGTCATAATTAATAGGTCATGGATGGTCTTAGCAGAGGAGATTTAAGGAGACAGATGGAAACAAAGGAACTTGCAGTTTTGTCCATGAGCAGAAGGGAAGGACATAGATATCGTGGCTATAGATAACTCTAGAAGTTTGACAGACAGGAAGGGAAGAAAGATGTCATCTGTATAAAAAGGAGAAGACAGGATACAGCTGAGGAAATAGTTACTTTAAAGGGCGTGAGAGATCGAGCATGTTTTTGTGCTCATGGAAGGAGGCAATGGAAACAGAGAAGCAGATGGCAGAGCCGTAGAAACTTGAGGGTGCCGGGTAAGATGCAAGAGGGTCAAAGGCACTAGGTGAGGGAAGAGCCTTCATCATGAGAAGGGATGTTCTCATTCTCTAAGACGAGCAGATATTGAAGGATGGCTGAGGTCCAGGATCTCTGTGGGCTCCACTAGCTGCCTGGGGACATCTGTGCAGGGGTCTGCCGGAGACAGTGTGGGCAAGTCCGGCAAAGGCTATTGTTTTCGGTGTGGGCCAAAAGCCTTGTGTGGGGACACTGGGCCTGATAAACTGGTCTGGGTCTGGTGTAAGATGCACAAACTCAGTTCTGAATGGGACAAGAAGACCAGAGCACCCTGGAAGAAAGCACCTGTCTCCTGGCTTCTTCCACCTGGGGGCTCCTCTTCTTGGAGCACTCCATTGCTTTCTTTTACCTCCATAGTTTAGTGGAGAGAGAAGATGAGGGGGGGCACCAGGGGAAGATGCCTCATGAGACATAGTGTCCTCCTCCTTGTACATCTTGTCTAAGTCCTGCATTTCTTTCCTCCTTCCTCTGGACTCTGCCCGGTATGGTAGACCTTCCAACAGCAAGGCATCTTCCTGGGCATTGCCTAGTCTCTTAGTGGCCAGAGATAGCTGAGAACTGAAGATATCTATATGAAAAGCTTAGCTGACATTAGTCAAACCAAAAAGAGAAGGATGATTATGATTTGTAGAGGCAGGGATTACAGATACGGTATACCAAAGAAGAGAAATCTGAGGTGGAAATTCTAAAAGAAACAATTCTTAAAGGAACACACCAAGAGGGTTCTCCAACTTTTAACCATTATGTGGAGAAATCTACTGATTGCACCATTGCGTCCCAACAGTGACCCTGACTTTGAGTCTTGTCCTGGCCATTCCCCGTAAAGGAGTGATTGAGCTGCTAGTTAAACCAGGTGTTGGGAATGAAAAGGATTCTAGTAAATGATCTGCAGAATGAACAAAACAGTGATTGGGACCATTGACATACTGAATGGGAACAGTGGAGGGTCACTGAAGTAAAGTCACTTACTTGCATGTTGTTCATTCATTCATTCATTCATTCATTGCTGAGTGAATTGGAGAAATGTTAATTCAAGACACACAGTGCATCTGTCCTCGCTGGGCCTGGCAGTGCGATTGCTCATGAAATGACTCCCTGTATATTCTTGAGAGCATCCAGTCCCGTTGGAGGACAGCTACAAGTTAAGCTGTAACCTAGGGTCCTATGTGAACTATGGCTTGCATACAAGTGCTTATTCCAGCTCCAGGACATGAAGGGAAGCTTTCCTGAAAAAGTCACTGTAATCTGAGGACTGATAATATCCATTTAGGTAAAAACCTAGTAAAAGTGTACCAAGCCAGAAGAAGAGGAGAGGGTGAAGATGAAAGGATGCCAAGGCCCAGAGAGTACACATGGGGAAACTGACCCAGCCTGAACACAGGATGGCTGTGGCCCAGGACTCCAGGAAGTGACTGTGTTTGACAAAGTTGCAGAGTGAAGCAGGGCCCAGAGAGAAATCCTTGAATTGGTTTACATTTTTAGAAGAATTGCTGAGGGTTAGCTGGAGTAGAGACCAGAGGGAGCAGACCGGTGACCAAACACTATGTAGAGGGACAGGTGAGAGTTGCTGCACCACAGCCGCATCTGAGAAGGTGGAGAAAGGTGACACATTTGGGCATATTAAGAAGGTAGAATTGACAAGAGAGGATTTTTGGGGAAAATCTGGCTACGGTCTAGTTTCACCTGCGTGCATTTGATTGAAGGTGGTCCATGCAGACAAGAGGAGTGGAGGGGCAGTGTGGTGGTAACTACAGGCAGACAGATGTTTGTGTGTAAACAGCTATCAATTAAACATGATTGAATGAACATGCATTTGGTTCAGAGCAATAATTTCTATATTAGCTCCCATTTATCAAGCATCTGCTAGGTATTTTACACATTTAACTGTGTTCCCACTTTATGTATGAAAAGGGAATCTCATGGGAATTAGGCAAAGTTTCCAGGTGCCTGGCTGTACGTCTTGGGTGAGAGTCAAGGTCATGGCATGTAAACGTAAAGCCCATGTGTTACGGGGCAATACCTTGGGCTGATCCATTCTCCCAACCGGGAAGGGAGCACCCTTAGTGTGTTCCTGGAGTCTGTCTCCTTCCCCTCACTGTAACCTCAGCGGGAACTTGGAAGGATGTGCCGGGAGTGCTCGGCTTTGCCCTGCTCCCTGTGCCCTCTCTCGCCCTAGCATGTCTGCCTGGCGGGTCCTTTACCAGGGCTCCAGCGAGGCATCTGCCCGTTTACTCCTGCATTGATGCAGGGGCCCTGGTAGGGCAGTGAGTGGATTGGATTGTAGGGGGGCCCTTCTGAGACCCAGCGCCTTGGTCTCCCTCTCACCCCACTCCCTGCCGTGGTGTGGCGGACCACTCTGTGCCATGCACTTTTTGGCCTGCGTGTCCTCGTTCCTGCAGTGATGCTGGGACCAAAGGTCTGGCCTCACCCTGTCTGGGTGACGTCGCTCGCCCCCATGGCCACAGCCTGCTGATGTCATGCGCTGGGGAAACCTCAAGGAGCATCCGCTGTGCCATGAAGACTCTGGGGCCGAGTCCCGGAGGCCAGACCTGGTGCCAAAGCCAAGGACAACGGCCTCTACTTGGGGAGGTCTTGACTCCCTCTCGAAATATTATGAGCGCTTTGTAGAACAGTGACGATTGATATTGGAAAGTCTGTAAAATCAAGAGATCAATGACAATGTTGCTCAGAGCAGGTTTTCTCATATTTATATTTCCTCTCTGTCACTTTTATTTTGTGATTCCTTTTCGTGTAAACTTCAGTGTTGAAATTTTCCTTTGGCAGAAGTTTTTGCCTTCAATAAGCAGTGCATTAGAAGAAATTAAATTCAACTTATTTTACTCTGAATTTTTATTCCATTAGAAATTTTTTGTAGCAAATGAGTAAAAAAATCAACATTTTATTCTAAACAAAAATTACAGTTTTGAAAAGACAATTTACTATGAAAAAAAAAAAAAAGATTAAACCAACCTAAACAGTATTGATAATATTGTGATCTAAATTCCAGTGCTTTGCATAGAAACTATGATGTGAATTTTCCTCTCTGCAGTGTTAGGTTTAGCAAATAATTTAACCAATTAAAATCCTTCAGGCTCCTAAGGTTTTTGTTTTTTAAAAATATTTTCTCTGTGGGCTGAGGAAAGGCAAATCCACCCCATGATGTGCAGGTGTGCTGGGTGCTTTCTCACTCTTTAATCATTGATCGGGAATGAAGATTTTGGAAGCATTCAGGCTTAGCATCTGGCCCTGATATTGAACCATCTATCTTGTGTGGGACCATATTGGAATTTGCTTCTTAGACATCAATTCAATTTGCAAGGATCATCTGTAGTGAAGGATTAAGATTTGATTCTAGCCAAATATGATTTGTGTCCTTAAAAAAAATAAAGTGGCTCTCTATAAAGAAATCAAATGGAAACTGTAATAATTTTAGTTTTCCCTCATTAGTGTAAAATGAAGCTGGTGTCTGGGGGTGAGAGATAAAGCATTCCATTAAAAAGAAATCCTGAGGTAGTCCATTATAATATAGAGGGAGATGTGTAGGGGGGAAAAAGCCAGATTTGTTTTGCACATATTGAACAGTTACATTTTTTTCCCCAATGAAAATATTCAACATTTTTTCCCAGTGACATAGATAAATACCTGCTCACTCTACGAAGACATGGACATCATGGAACAGCACAAAGAAGAAACAAATCAATTGAAATATCAATGTTCAGTACTTAGAAATATTTAGCGGCCATTCTTTCAGACATTTACACACACATTGCATATACTACCTATAAATACATAAACAATGTTCATTTATTTATAGCACATACACATATAAAAGATGCGTATGCATGGGTTGAGAAACAGAACATCTCAAAATTAATGGATTCAAGGGACATGCATCCTTCTCAATGTATTAAAAAAATTCAGCATTAACTAACTCTCAACAGATTTTCAAATCGAACACATCTGAACTGAATTTTTCTCTGTTTTCTTTCAAGCCCTTGTGCTAAAAGTCTTTATACCTTCTGGGAGCAAAATGTTTGTGAACTTTCAAGTGTTCACAAAAAGCACTCACTCTACCTATATTCTGTGAGTCCTGAATGGACCTCATTGGAAGTCTGACTTATTTTTCCCTCTGTATATAACATTTATGGGGTGATTTTAACATTTATTAAGAACCAGCAACCTGCTTTATTTTCAGTGAATAAGAAGCTAAAACCAGCTTCAACTGAGATGTTGATTCTCAGCTCCATTGACGTAGATGATTTTCTCACTGGCTACAAGCAACATGATCATCATAAAAGTGATAGAGGGATTTGGTAATGTGAATATAATACTTGACCTAATAGTGAAAAACACTCTAGGTGTCCACATGGAATCTCATTTTGGTCATCTTTCCTTCTCAATGCTTTGCAGTGGATGCCTAACAGTGGGGAATGCTGGGTGCCTTTCTGAGGCTGAAGAAAAATGAGGCATGTCCATGAGTGTTGGTGTAGAAAGATGATTAAGAGAGGCCCTCTGCATATGACCAAGAAAATTTTCTGGAGGTGTCATTAATATCTGAAATGTCACCCCTACCACCACCATCACCACACAAACACGTTCTTCAATTAAGCAGTTTTTAAAATCCTGGGTCTTTCTTTTAAGTCAGTAAGAAAAGCTCAGGACAAGAGTCTCTGCTTGCAGGTGCGTTCTTTCTGTAAATGAATGTATCTTGATCACCTAAAATGTTAGAAATGACAGTAAAATGCTTTTTACAGTATTTCCAGGAATTTTCTCTTTGGCTCTGTGTTTAATCTTAAAACTGAGGATATTACAAAAATGAAAATCCATTAAGAAACATATCGTGGGCAATTCTTTCAATTGTCTCAATCATTTCAATATCTTAGCATAGATATACCGATATTGATAAGTGAATGGCAGGTATTGTTTGCATTTTTGAGAAAGTGCAAAGCTGTTATTACAATGTAATGTCATACAGCAAGGTCACAGTCTAGGCCCTAGACTCTAGGATGACAAGATTCCCTCTCTTTGCTCTGACTGTTCCTTCTCAATGGAGGTCATCTCCCAACAAAGCAGGAGCAGTGCCCACTGGATAGAGCTACAGAACGGATCAAAGGCGGAGGCCAGGGCAAAGGCTGAAATGGTCTCCATCCCTGCTTGCCTGGGGCTGTGACTCGGCATCATTGCCACAGGGACTCGCCCATGTGGACGTGGTACCATGGATAGCTCTCCACTTGGCCTCAAACATCTGTGGCAAACAAGCTTTCTAACATGGGCATATGTCCTCAGTGCTCAGGGTTAAGGCAAGTTTTCCCAAAATATTAAGAAATATTTGCATATGGGATGTCAGTATTTTAAAAACTTGAATCACACTTGAAGCTGAAAGCATGAAGTCTCATCCATGGGATATTCCAACTGTCTGCCTTCATGCCACTGTCTTGCTGCCTTCTCCCTAAGTGAACGCCTTTTCCTCTTCTAAGGGGAGTCCTGGATTGAAAGAAGCTTTTTTGGGGGGGAATGTGAGCTGTCCCTGCTTCTTTCCTCAGAGAGATTTGGTGGAAGAGGTGGCAGTGCTGGCCTGTCCCCCCACCTCCCCTCCGTGGCAGCCCTGCACAGCCCCCTGGAAGGAAGTCCTTTCCCTGTGGAGGAGGAATGTTCCTCCTGCTAGGGTGACACACTGCAGCCGAGCTCCCTGGCTAGAGCTTCCAGACGAGCTCTCGGTGCCCAATTATGGGGGATTTCTTCAGGGCAAAACAGAAACAGCAAATTTAAAAATCCCCGCGTTCCGATTTTTTTGCTTGTGTTGCTTTAAGGGTGTCTAGAAGCAGAATCTACCATTAATAAACAGACTATTCCAAATCATTCCTTTTTAAAGACGTTAACCTGATGTGATCATCATCGTGTGCTCTCAAAGAATGAAGGGACTGAAAGGACAGGCTGCAAATGAAGTAGGAAAGAGGAAAGATCAGTACAGCCATTTCTGGCTGAGCTTTTCTTTCCACTGATGGGGTGAACCCATGCGGGGAGTAGAGAGCTGCCCTCAAGGGCAAGGCGCTGCCGGGCAAGGATAAGAATAAATGAGGGGAACGCTGTACCCACGAGGGGTCTCATTTTTCATTTTGAAGGTTGCTGCATCATTTTCCAAGCTCTTGGGGGCAAGTGTGAAGCTTCAGCAAGACCTGCGAGCAGAGACGGGAGAAGTTCTAGCGTCTGTACGTTCCTGGGAGAGTGCTGAAGAGGCTCCCCCCCCGCACCCCTTCCTACCGCAGCTCCTCAATCCACAGGGCACACAAACCACACCCATCACACTCTCATCCATGTACACACACTCTGCCGTGTTCATACTCACACCTGCCCATCCACGCACACTGGTGCTGACACACTCCCTGCACACCCACTCATGCACACAGACACATCTTCACATGCTCATACGCACACACCTTCAAACATACTTTACAAACACACATGCTCTTATACCCACGTTCTTATAAAGACACAAACACACAGACACGCACACATTCACACACTTGCCAGCTCTGCTGACTCACTGGCCTTGGGTCTCAGCCCCAGCTGAGATGTGAGTGGACCTGGAGGGGAGCTGGGACCCACCGTCCACTTCCTCATTACGTGATGACTGCGTTTAGCATCCTCCATGAGTACGGGGGCAATGGGGGTCAGAGAGAACGTGCGTCAGCTCTGCACGTGCAACAGCCTCTCGCTCTGAGCGCTGGAGACGTGTGTCTGCTGGGACACTTGGGGATTAAATGGCTCGTGCAATTTAGTCTCATGTCAGTCTTGAGCTTTAAGTTTCAAGAGACCCTGCCCTAGCATGAAATGCTGAGTACAACATAGAAAACAGCTTTTCTTCAAGAACCTCAGAAGGCCAGGGCAGCACCATTCTCTGATAAACATTCTCATTCCAGCGGATGGAGGGAAAAGGCAGGCACAGGCCGCAGGGAGGCCAAAGGGGTTCTTGGCTGGGGATTAGGACCCAAACCTGTCCCCACCAGCTGAGTGGCTGCAGGCACAGCCTCGGTCTTCCTGGCCCTCCTCACCTTCCCCCTCAGTTGCTAACAGGGGTTGAGAGCCCTGTTCAACCCTCAGCCTCCAGGACTCGAAATGACTCCAGTGCCTGCAGGCAAGTCACACGGAACCAGAGTTGTGAACCCCACGCCACCCTGCCTATGCAAGACAGTGGTTCTCAATCCGACCTTACGGGACACTTACGACTGCCCTTGCCTTTTGAGTCCTCTCCCTGGCGACTTGATTACAGCTCAGTGTGTGGATCTTCCCTGCAAAGTGGGATTTCCCTCTAGACCTTTACGCACAGAGTCCAGCGACAGTCACCCTAGAGAGGGTCACCCGACGTTCACTCTGTACAGACGGCTGCTGCCTCCTACAGTGGAAAAGGCAGCAAAATAACCCAACAGAGAACAGCTTGAAATCTAGAGGAGCAGCAAAGGGAAGTCGAGGCAAAGGTGAGACAGTAAGGGGCTGGTGCACACGGTTGCTGAAGTGGCTGCTGTGAGGGACATGGCCACATGTACCACGAGCAGCTGCTGTGCTAGGACCGACCACCAGTGGGACGTGTGGCACACACCCCGCCACACTGTGGCCTGTGTGGCACCATTGGTGAGTCAAAGCCATGTTGGTGCTGGTCTCCTTTGTTTCCATAAATGACAGCTTTCTAACCACATGACCGGAGTTTGAAATTCACGGTCAGCATTTACCAGCTGGGGAAACTTGGGAAGATGAACTGAACTTCTGGAACCTCAGTTGTTCTCACTGGCGCACCTCACACATTTTGTGATGATGGGATGCAATAGTGCACGAGGTTGGGAAAATGCTCTGTGTCACATAGAGTGTTTGTCAGGCTTTTATTAATGCCTTGCGTGTGGGGCCACGATTTAGATGTCTTAATTTCTGAATTGGATTCTATAATTGCCTCAAGGCTTAACAACCTGTTAAAGTTGCTAACGGAGAAGGGAATCAGATTTTAATTTTGCCTGCTCGTGTGAGGAACTGTTGGATTGATCCCCCTTGGAGCCCTAAGCACAAGAACATGTGTTAAGAGATACTTGGGCACACTCTGCCCAGTGATTATAAGTGCTTTGTGGGTGACGCAAACTGTGAAGTGTTGGGCAGAGGTCATTTTTTTCTGATAAATATTAAACTTTAATTTCCTTTATTATGTCAACAAAATCAACCGTGATTGTGCTGCTGTTCCTTTATTATGGTGGGGGCCGGCGAGAGCCAGGGCTACAGCACGAGGGCTCTGCTATCTCAGCTCTCCGGAATAGCTCCGGCTTTGCAGGCACATGTGGATGAATGAATGAAATCAGCAATATCGATGATACTTCATCACCTATTGTGCTCTCATCCCAAAGCCACGGAAGGTCAGAGATCTGCTGGTCTAAACCTGTGCTTTGTTTTGGGGGTGGGAGATGAAGTCTGAATGGATGGAGTTACCAGCCCAGGCCATGCAATTACCAAGTGTCTTGGGACCATCTAGTGCAGTGCTGTGTCCCCAACCCCACACGGCATTCTTCTATTGGTCCTGGGGGTCCTGGGAAACTTGGCTGAAGTCAGATAATGAGGAAAAGGGACTATGTTCTAAAACAACTGGAAATAGTGATGACTGTGCATACCGGCAGCTGCACTCGGCACTGTGAGCAGTCCTGGTTTAGGATCGAGTACTGAGCTCACTGGGGTGCTGTGACAGTCCTGGTTTCACAGGACAAGAGGTGAGCTCGCTGGGGTGTCATGGATGGTCCCAGCCTCACAGGGTGAGTGCAGAGCCAGCCTGAGATTTGCTCGCTGAGGCAGAGAGATAGGGCTTTGCCTGCATGTGCCGTGTCACTTAGGGATTTGATGCAGCTGGTTGAGGAAGGAGGGTGGCTGGACCCTGAGGCATGTCAGAACCCCAGTATGTCCTTCTTCCAGAGGTGACATGAAGTGTCCCCTTCACACAGCACAGAGAGGACTTCTGTGAAAAGAGAAATGAGCCCCCAAAGCCTTTGGCAGCCGTCTTATCAGGTAGAGCTGTGCCAACCAGCACCTGCTCATGTTGGTTAAATTACTCCAAGGTAGTTGCAGGCAGCGGGAAACACACAATTTATGAACATGAATCACTTCAATTTTCCAGGACCAGCAGAACAAACAAGAGGTGCGCTCTGAGAAACCATGGCATGGAGTCGCTTTGTTTCATAGTCAGCAGCTGCCACACTTCTCTGGAAAGGCGGTTTCTGTTCTGCTGGAGATAAACTGATTTGTCCGGCAGCCAAGTTAAACAAGGAGAGGCTTTCAGACCATTTTGGGAAATCTATGGCTTTCTTTGACATTCAGCTTCGTAATCGCGAGACTGTTATACCTCTGGGGCTTAACACAGGCCTCAGGGCTTTTGAGGACTCTGAAGTGCCTCGTGTGTCCAGCTGTGATCGCAGAATGAGGCCAAAGGGGAGAAGGGACCGTTCGTGGTGGTCATCTGTACCAGGCAGCACATGTCACAGGGTCTCCAGTAGACACCTTCTTACCTGTAGTGGAGGCAAAGCCGCATTTCTGGTTTCCAAATACGTCCAGCACTAGCTTGCTTGATTGCTGGGCATGTCCAGGGGTCTGATAGACTCCGGGCACTGTTCTGGCCCATGTTTCCCAGTGATAGCACAAGCGTTCCCATTATTTCCGTCTACTGTTAATTTTAATCTGTAGGACCAGAGAAATGCTTTAGTTATTTAGTCATTTGCTGGGGAGCAGTTTCTAATAATGTTTTCTTTAAGAAAAGAAAGAAAGAAAGAAAGAAAGAAAGAAAGAAAGAAAGAAAGAAAGAAAGAAAGAAAGAAAGAGAGAAAGAAAGAGAGAAAGAAAGAGCCACACTTAGTACCCATCTTTTTTCCTTCCTCCCCAGTACAATATTCACAAATATTACAGAAACCGCATGGATTCCCTTTTTAAATTAAACTGCCTTCCCGAGTGGCCTCCACTCACTGGGAGGGAGCCGGCTTATCAGAGGCTACTGCCCCCCTCGGCTGCGTAACAAACCTCCCCCATTCTGCAAAGGAGCTAGGGACTCACATCCGTCCACTCCCTGCACAACCTCCACTGTGACGCTCTCTGTCTGTCCACCACCCTTTAGTACGTGAAGGCTAGAGACCCAGTAGTTTTCTGGTCTTCCAGATGGCTGGTGGACCTGCATCCTGTCCCGATATCCGTGCCCTTGGGTAACCCCCTCCCACATTGGGTAGAGCCGCCCAAGCAGTGACAGAACATAGTGGAAATGGTGCAGTGTGACCTCTGAGACGCAGCTTGCACCCCCAACCCCACAGCCAGGGTCCACGCGAGCCTGGAGGTGTTACCCTGAGGAGAAGGAGACGGCAGATTCTGGGAGGCTCTTTGAAAGGGAATGAATGTTTTACCTGGAGCACACTGCACTAAACCCCTCTGACATGCGGAGGGAGCTGGGCTTGAGACAATTTAGCTATAGAAAGATACTGTGACACATTTTCTTTTTTGCATGCCTGAGTTTGTGACTACTACAAATACATTTATTTTATAAAGTTTAGAATTTTTTTTTTTGGTTATGTGCTTCTTTTTATTTCTGCAAACATTTACTCATATAGATAAAGCCCAATATCATTTTTCCTGACTCAAAGTCAAATGCAGTTTTTTAAAATCAGTTTATAAGAGCAACTCCCAAGACGGCTTCTAGAAGCTGTACCTTGTCCCTTTGTGCTCTCAAATTACTTTTCAATGCCTGCTTTGAGAATGCTGAGAAAGGGCTTGTTACATATCATGCCATTGTCTGTTCTGGGCACTTGTTCACTAGTGATATTTGAGAAACGAGTGCTGTGGTTTCTGCTATAAACACTTAGAATTCGGCATTATCTCCTTGAACTTACAGAAATAAATATTTGTGTTTTGATTTACTTTTCATTGGCTCTCACTCTGGATGGCGCGAGCAGCTGCAGTTCTCTCTCCATTTGGGTTTCCACGGGAGGAGACAGTTCTGCATGGACACAGGAAGGACAGCACAGGGACCAGGCTGGTGTCAGCTTTCTGCCCGAGTCCTCCTCCGCTTCTCTCAGTGGGATTCAGTGTGATCACACCCTTGGAAGGAATTACCCTGAATATTCACACTGATGAGTGAGACGGATGAGAAACATTGAAAAATAAAGTCTACCTCAGCCCAGACTATTCTTTTTTAAAATCTACATTGTGAGTTCAGGACAAAGAAGTGAAGAAAAAAACTCATTTATATGCTATACCTTTCCGAGAGACTTATCTCATTGGCATTACGCAGCTCTAAAGATGGGTTAAATCATTCAGTTCATTTGAAAGTTTCTTTATCAGCCTGGGCAGCTTAAAAACCAATACGCCTATGATTTCTAGGTAACTAGTTTGCCATCTACTGAGAAACGGAGGGCAGTGTACTATCATGTAATTATATGATGACAACAACAAACTTCACTGTTCTGGAAGAATAGGGCCCGTTGTGTCTCTCCCAGTGTACCATTAAGTTCATTGTCACCTTGTTTCCTCTCTGACTCGTCCTCTTTTTCCCAGCATCATTGCTTTGGTACCTGACCTCCACCACATCCCACTTAAAGAGGAGGTGTCAGAGGTCATTAGAGTGGAATTTAATCTCATACCCCCTTAATCTCACTTCTCTCCAATACGCCTTCCACTCAAGGTCAAACTGATCTTTCCTAAATGTATATCTATTCTTGAAATAGCTACTTACAAATGCTCAGGGTGATTCCCCAGGAGAACAGTATGACGTGAACGTTCCGTAACCTGGGAATGTCGTGGGCTCGCCGCTGCAGGACTCGGCCTGAACGCAGCAGGGCTCCTTCTTTCTCTCTAGAACACTCTTTCCCCCCTTTTTCTGCAGGCCGAATATCTCATTGTTTAAGTTCAAATGCTACCTTCTCGCAAAGCCCTACAGTCCCAATTTTATTAGGTAAGGTAGGTCAGTCTCCTCTTCCCGGGCTGTTCCCGCAGCAATGTGGAAAACAAACCTAGCCTACCCCGGGTGCAGAGCTCCAATCTTGTTGTTGGGCTGAGTGGCTCAGGCCCAGCATTGGCATCACCTACCCGGAGAGCCCTTCTAATCCCCAGACGTAGGCGTCTGCTCCACAGCATTCGCTACAACCCTCTATTTAAGCACATCGAATGACCTCGTGCGGTTATGTCTCTGCCCTAGACGATGCCAGGGGATTCCTGTAGACAAGGAACGTGCCCTATTCTATCATCTCACCTACCGCAAATAGGTGCTCAGTAAGTGTTTCTTAGATGCTGTTTCTATTTTTTCTTCTAATAACTCTGACTCCGTCATCAGACTATTTGTACACATTGGCTACAGGCCAATGCTCTTACATTATTGCCGGGTAACGTTTCACCGGGTTGCAGTCGCGAGAGACCTTGACTGAGTGGAGAGTTTGCTCTCCTGGAGACCAACTCACGCCGCTGGCAACTAGGTGCTGACGGGGCCTTCTTCCCTCTTCACTGAGGACGTGCGGCAGGGCTGTCTGCGTGGCCGCACGTCATGGCAGTTAATGTCCTCTTAAGTAAATAGTTGAAAAGTCCAAGGCAGAAGCTATGATGCCTTTTATGACCTAGCCTCAAAAAGTATATACAGTCCCTTTCACACAGTATTCTCCACACAGGTCAGCCCTGATTCCACGTGGGAGGGGCCTCCACGGGCCGTCAACCCTAGCAGGTGACTATCGTTGGAGCCACCAGCAATGGAGCTGGTTATCACATTCCAACCTCCGGCCCTCAAAGATTCACGCCGCTCCATACGCAAAATACACTCACCACCCTCCAAGTTCCCCAGAGTCTCATGCCATTGTAGCATCAGCCACAAATATAGACTCTCATCATCTAACCCTAGTTCAGGGGTGGATGAGGCTCTCTAGGTGTTGAATCTCGAGTAAAGTCCTTGAGTACAGTACCTCTCCATCTGCAGATGTGCCAACTACAGAGAACGGTTGTCTTTTCCTCCTGAACCCCTCTCCACTCACCTAACACATGATGGCAGGAAAAGTATGGGATAACTGCTGTAGGCTCTCCCATTCAAAAACAGCTAAAATGGGAGGAAGGCATGACTCACTGGTACATAATAATTCTGAAGTCCAACGAGGTAATTGGGGGTTAAAGTCAGAATTTAAATACCGAGAACTAGCTTCAGAGACTACACTTTTAATTACCACCCTACACCATCTCTTAAGGCTCTTCATGGCTTTGCAAATTTTTTCTTTTTCTTTCTTTCTTTCTTTCTTTCTTTCTTTCTTTCTTTCTTTCTTTCTTTCTTTCTTTCTTTCTTTCTTTCTTTCTTTCTTTCTTTCTTTCTTTCTTTCTTCCTTTTTAAACTAGAGACGGGGTATCTCTCTTGCTCAGGCTACTTTCAAACTCCTGACCTCAAGCAATCCTCCTGCTTCAGCCTCCCACAGTGCTAGGATTATAGGCGTGAGCCACCACACCAGCCTGGCTTTGAAAATGTTTATGGGAGTCCTGAATGTTGAAAATCCTTTGCAGTTATTTGTAACTGTTGCTTTTTCTTCTAATACTACTGTCACTAGCATATTTTACAGAGGCTTCATTTGCAGACACTGGCTTCAGATTTATTTCTGTTGCATTTTAATTGGCTAGGAAGATTCTTTCAGACAACATCCTGCAGAAACCTTGCAGTGAGCTAAAAGAATTGGCTCTAAGCTAACTCAAAAAGTATTTTGAGAACATTAGTGTGATCTGGTCAACCACAGACAGTAGCTATTGATCAATAAAATCACAGAAGCTGTGCCACATTTTATGCATTATATTGCTGAAATATTTGCTTCGTTTTGCATGTCTTCTCTTCAGAATTCTTTGAACAACCTTAATGAGGATAGTTGTTACCAAATATCTGAAGCAAGAGGTATTAGACTTGTTCTGCCTGACTGTATTAGAGGGACTTATGAACAATTGATCAAAAGTAAACATGATGGATTTTGTGTAATAATTTTCTAGCAGAGCTCTCTAAGGATGGAATGAATTATCTAAGGAGGTAGTTAATATCTATTTACTGGGTTTAAGCATAAGCTGGATGACAATTTGGTATGGATTGACTGATTAATTAAACAAATATTTACTAAGCGCTTTCTGCATGCCAGACTCTACTCAGCACTGAGGATTCAGTAGTAAACAAAACTGACTACAATTGGTCTTGGCGGCTAAATTCTGGTGGAGAAAAAACAAATTCTAGTTAGCAGAGACTAAATGTAAAATACAATATTTGTATATGTTAATATAATGTATATAGGTGTAATGGAAAGAAATAAAGTGGTATAAGGATGACAGAGAGAATGAGAAAAGCAGGAATCGCTATTTTATATCATGTGAAGAGGACCTAACCCAACGAATGACCACTGAGCACCTGAAGAAAATGAGGCTTCTGATCACAAAGTGACTCTGTGTCCTGACAGTGGCCAGGAGTGATCTCTCAGTACAGAGAGATCTCTGCATGAGAGCTCTCAGTACAGATGTTCAGAAGATAGTGAGGTTTACAGTCTGAGGTTCCATGGACAGCCCTGTGGACAGCTAGGGGGGAGCATGCTGGCACCAAGAGCAAGGAGGTCAGAGTGCCTGTGGCAGAAAAAACCCAGGGGAGGGTGATAACAGAAAAGAACTGGGAGGAATAGGGAGCCTCACTCGGTGGAGCTGTGGAGGTCATTGTGATGACTTTGGCTTTGACTTTGAGTAAGCTGTGGAGCCTGAGAAGGTAATGGAACAAAGGTGGCCATGATCTGACTTACTCCTGGAGAGGGTCACTCCAGCTGCCAAGTTGAGTTAGAACACTATGCGAGGGACAAACGCAGCATAAGACTAGCTCTAACGCCATTACTGTGATCCAGAACAGAGATAGCTGGGACATGGAGCAAGAGTTATTGGCTGAGATCTTGGATGTATTCTTCATTAAAAAGCCAAAGAATTTGCTGACAGGTTGCACGTGGATGAGAGAGTGAGCAATCAAGGATAATTCTAAAGTTTTTGGCTTACCTGACTACCAGGACAGAGCTGTACTTTACTGAGATGGGAAGAATTCTGGAGAAACCATTTCATGTGTATGGGAAATCAGGGGCTCTGTTTGGAACATGTTAAGTCTGTAAGACTTGCATGAGATCTCTCAGTACAGATGTTCAGAAGATAGTGAGGTTTACATCTGAGGTTCCGTGGACAGCCCCAGGCTTGAGATGAATTTATAAGTCATCAGAGTACTGACAGCAATTAAAGGCTTAGGTGTGCATGAGAGCCCCATGTGAGTGATGGTAGAAAGGAAAAGTAAGAGGTCCAAGGGCAGCCCTCAGGGATTTCAAAAGAAAGGTTGAGAAGAGTTTTCCAATTAAGATGCAATGGAAGAAATGCAGGTAAGAGGGTATCCTAGAAGACAATGGAAGATGTGTCTCTGAGAAAGAATGAATGATAATTAAATAAAGAATAATTAAATAAAGGGAGATTTCATAGTATACTACTGGATTTAGCAACAGGAATTTCACTGGAGATCTTGGAAAGAGCAGGTTAGATGCAGCACAGGTGGAATCTAACTTAAGTGGACTCAGAACGGCAGGAAAGGAAGGCTCAAGGCTGTCAGCCTTGAGCTCACCTTGCTTTGGGGGTGAGCAGAGGAATGACATGGTACCCAGAGGGGTATCAAAAAGATAACTTTTATGGAACATTCCCCCAAAAATACTACACAATAGAATGATAACCTCACCATATATCTTATATTGTAGTAGATATTTGTGATATTAAGAATTGCAAGGATTTTCACATTGATATTTCTATATTTACCTTTTCTATAGGGGGATTATCCTTTAATGATAAATCAAAGGATAGATGATTATCCTTAAATCTAAATCTCAATTTCAGGTAAAGTATCAGATTAATTCAGTTTCCTATTTCTTATTATTTTAATGTGACAATAAGTTATTTTGATTGTTGGTTAATGAAAGCAAAACCAATCTGAAAGTTTACATTTTATTTGTTTCCTAAAGGAAGGATCCAATCAAGGGCTGTGAGTAGAAACCAATATATTTCAATTATTCTCTATAGCCTATCACACTCCAACAAAAAATAAAGATAACTCATAAGAAAATAATTTGTAATTTTATAAAAATACCTCAGTGACAACCCTGATAAACTTTCCTGAAACTTCTGCTTAATTTTATAAGATACGTTTAAGGGTTAATTTCGACGAATCAGATATCTCTGACAGTAATTGGCACTACAAGTTATATGCACATTTCCAGTTATTTACCAGAAATACATTTTTGTATTATCACATCTGAGGCCATTACAAATGAGCTAGTTTAATTCAACAAACGGTACAGTGAATGAGCATTACATCTTTTTTTAAATTATTATTTTGGCATATTATGGGGGTACAAATTTTAAGGTTTCAATAAATGCCCTTTCCCGCCCTTCTCCCACAAGTCTGAGTTTCCAGCATGACCATCCCCCAGATGGTGCACATCTCACTCATTATGTATGTATATACCCGCCCCCCTCCCCCCTCCCACCTGCCCAATACCTATTACTGTAGTACCTATGTGTCCACTTAGGTGCTGCTCAGTTAATACCAGTTTGCTGATGAGTATATGTGGTGTTTGTTTTTCCATTCTTGGGATACTTCACTTAGGAGTATGGGTTCCAGCTCTAACCAGGAAAATACAAGATGTGCTATATCACCATTGTTTCTTAGAGCTGAATAGTACTCCATGGTATACATATACCACATTTTATTAATCCATTCTTGGATTGATGGGCACTTGGGCTGTTTCCACAGCCTTGTAATTATGACTTGTGCTGCTATAAACATTCGAGTGCAGGTGTCTTTTTTTGTAGAGTGTCATTGGATCTTTTGGGTAGATGCCCAGCAATGGGATTGCTGGATCAAATGGTAGATTCACTTGTATCGCTTTACGGTATCTCCATATTACTTTGCACAGAGGTTGAACTAGTTTGCAGTCCCACCAGCAGTGTAGGAGTGTTCCTCTCTCTTTGCATCCACGCCAGCATTTATTGTTTGGAGACTTTTTGATAAAGGCTATTCTCACTGGAGTTAAGTAATATCTTGACCCATGAATTTTCTTACATCATCCTGTAAAACGTGTGCATTATGAGGGCTGGTGTCTTTGTTGCTTTGTTCACTGATGTATCCCAGGTTCCTAAAAGAGTCCTGGGGACACGTCATTCCTCAGTAGATGTTTACAGAATGAATAACCAATTGCATGGGAGAAGCATCTGGGCTCTATTGGTGCACTTGTTTCCTTCTCCCTCTATATCACCCTGAGTCCTAGCCATAATTCTTAAAATTTCAAATCACCATCTCTCACCAATCAAATTAATATGATGTTCTTATTCTCATTTATAATGCCATGTCATTTGTAAAGCTGAAATAAGTGGGTGGTTATTCCCCAAATCAAAATTCCATTCTTTTTATTAGTAGACCTGCATTACAAAAAAATTTCTTTGATTATTATTATACTATTTCAAATTTCATCAGTAAAAATTTGTGAAATTTGTTTTTTCTCTTGTATAAATACCTACAGAATTTTCTTGATTTTTCCTCCCGGGCTGAAAATCCTAAAATATTTAATATCTGGCTTTTTACAGAAAATTTTGCTATCCCTGGTATAAACAAACATGTCAAAATTTGTGAAATGAAGCAAAAGCAAGCCTTAGAGGAGTATGATCACTTTAAATGCTTAGTTTAGAATAAAAGTTTCAGAATAATGACTGAAGTTTCCACCTTAAAAAGATAGAAAAAGAAGAGAAAATTAAGACCACTAATAGCAAAATGATTGAAAGGTCTTAATTTAGGATCAAACACAGTATTCAAAAATGGAGGTGAGTAAAAAGCCATTATTTATGTCTACCCAATTGTGGATAATGTAGCAACAATGTATGCTCTAAATGATAAGAAACAATTCCTAAGAATTTAGAAGCATAACGTGAAAAAATAACTTAGAATTAAAATTCCAGGTGATCTAAAACATTTGACATGATTTTACATATTTATGGGGTCTATGTCATATTTCAATAAATGCATCCAATGTGTAATGATCAAATCAAGAATAGCCATTGCCTTATTATTTCTTTATGTTGGGAGCATTCAAACTCCTCTCATCTACTAGCTATTTTGAAATATAAAATAAATTGTTAACTATAGTCACTCTACTGTGCTATAAAGCGCTACAACTTATTCCTTCTATGTAATTGTAACTTCCTGTTAATCAACTTCTCCCTTCCCTCCACAGCTGTGGTAACCACTGTTCTACTCTCTCCTTCTATGAAGTCATGCCTTTTAGCTCCCACATCCAAGTGAGAACATGCAGGAATTGTCTTTCTGTACATGACTTACTTCATTTAACATACTGTCTTCCAGGTTCATCCATGTTCTCACAAATGACAGAATTTCATATATTTTTATGGCTGAATAATATTTTATTGTGTATATATACCACACTTTTTTATATATTGATCTATTGATAGACACTTACTATTAGAACATTAAAACATAGGGGAAATGCTCCAGGCGATTTTTTTTAAACACATGAGAAACAAGAAGAAATTAACAGATACTAATGTGACATATTTGTCTTGTTCAAGTTAGAAAGATTTCACACCAGAGTTTAATTATGGATGTTAAATTAAAAATACGTTTAAATGTCTTTGCTCAACATTTAATTTAGTCAAATAGAAGACTAGAAAAAGCTTAATATTAATTTTCACAATAAATCTGAAGGGGATATATTTATTTACAATTTTGGACAAAATAAAAATCCAACCAAAAGCCATTTACAAGGACACATACCGAAAATAAAACAATGACACAATATATGCTGAGTATGTTAGAAGCACTAGACTAATCTTTTTACATGGATCACCTCATTTAATCCTCAAAATGACATTATGAGCTAAGCACAATTGCTGACCTCAGAGACTATACTTTTAATAGCTATACTATAAAAGAAAAAGTAAATGCATGGTACAAAAATCTATCAGGAATAGGTTAATAAAAAGATAGCCTGGCAGTTGTAAAATCAGAATTCCAGCTGAAAGGCATTAAATGGGTTGAATGGAGACAAAAATTATAGTCCATGAAGAGCACAGATAATTCATTCTACCACTGGCAGTAGTTTCTCAACATCCAAAACAAAAATTATGTGATATACAAGGAGAAATTTATAATCCAATTTGAATGTTATGAACTCCATTTCTAGAATTCAAAATAAAAAAGAACTCGCGAAGAGTGAAGTACAAGAGTAGTTTTGATATAAAGGACACACACAGTATTTATCACAGTGAAAGATTAATGTCAATAATGTATGATTAACTCCTTATACTTCATAAAAATAGACAAATGAACTACACAGACAAAAGTGTACAGAATAGAAATAAAGACATCAATGAAGTGTTTACATTTATAAAACAATGGCTTATCTCATAGTAACCAGGGAAACAAATTATAAGATCAATATAAATTATATATATAATATATATGATATATATATCTCCATCACATTGGTTGAAAGAAATAGATTGGTGTTATAAAGATAAAGCAGTGTAGAAATGGGCACTTTCATTTGTGAATAGATAGCTTTTCATAGACCATTTAAAGAACAATTCAGTAGTACCTATCAAATACTCGGTGTGTACACCCTGTGACCAGCACTTCTGTTTTTATCATCCATCACACCATGTGCCCTAAGGCATATGTACAAAAAGTCCTTTGCAACCTTGTTTGTATTAATCACAAACTGGAAACAATCTGAAAGTCTGTGGATAACAGGATGGTTAAAAATTCAAGTTCATTCACGTTATGTTATACAGCAGAGACGTTAAAGGGAATGAGGTGTAGCTGAATGCACTACTATGCAAACCATTATGACTACAAAGTCATTTTATTAGGTTAAAAAAAAGAATATATAAAGACATTCATCTCTTTTTCTGTATATATAGACTATACATTAGTATGGAAAAATATATCCTAACTATTAAGAGAGGTTGCTTTTGGGAAAGAGTTTACAATGTACTCACTGCATGAAGGAGGGAGAGTGAAGGAGAAATTTCTGCTCTTACTTCAGTTCTGGATGCTTCTACAGTTTTACAAAGAGCATGACTTCACATATTACTTCTGGAAGTTCAATAAAACATGAATGTATTCCAAATCTTATAAAATATTACTTGAGTAGGCTAATACTGTTTTATGTCAACTCTTGAATTTTGCATTTTTCAAGAAATTACATTTTTAATATTAATCTGTAAAGACCAACGATTTTAGGAATTTTAAAATCTATTTCAATGTTGAATTAACTTGTTCAATTACATTTTTAATTCTTTTGCATACTGAATTATTTACTTTGTACTTTTGAGGATTTATTTTCAATTTTACTAGATAAAGTCACTCTCCTGTTGTTTTTTTTCTTTATCACGTGTCTGGCAACAAATACATGGAGTGAGTTGTCATGGTAACAAGATAGACTCCAACAGGGGAGAAATGGAGTTAGAGTTGTTCCTGTTTTGTTGATGCACAGAGGGTAGAATTCGCCTTAGACTATAAAGCAGCCCTTCAACAGGTGATTTGCCCCGGGTCTATTTTATCCAGTACATTTCACACAAGCAAGGCAGAGAGTGATCGGTAACGTGCTTGACTGCATTGCAAGGCACCCTCAGTATGGTGCCTACCACATCTCAAAGCAGAGATAGCCAGGCCTTAATAAACTCTTCCAGACCCTCTTTCATATTTGCCTGCGGACATAGACCCAGGTGCCCGTACAGGGAGTTTCCACGTCACCAGCCTCAAGCCCTGCCCCCATCCTCCTCCCGGGTCCTCTGCGCAGCGCTGCGGGAGCCCACGCACCTGCGGGGGTGGCGAGCATCACTTACCATTCTTGCCTCTCATTTACTCTCTCGTTCAACACACCTCTAGTGAGTACCCGCACGTGACAGTCGCGGCTCTGTGTTCGGGGAACAGGCGCTCAGGCCCAGGCCCCGCCTGGAAGCTCCGGTCCCCGGGAGTCAGACGCGGGAGTGGCGGCGGGTTTGCTCCTCCGTCTGGGGGGTCTCCCCGCTCTGGGGCTACACGTGACAGTCGCGTGGGCAGGAAGGAGAAAGGCGCCCTGGAGCACGACCCACCTGAGTGCAGAGACAGGGACCACCACACACAGAGAGCAGGTCCCGGGGACTCAGCCTGCCTTGTCCTTCCTGGCGCTGAACCTAACTCAGGTCTCCAACTTTGCTTTTTGAGGCCAAGCTGTGGGCTCTGCAGGGTCAGTCCCTCCCTCCCGCCCGGGTCTGCCAGGCTCCCCGGCACCTGCGGGCCCTGCCCCGCACGCGGCTCCTCAGAGGGCCCTCTCTTTCCGCTCTGCAGGGACCTGCTTGGGTCTGATTTGCTTCGCTGGCGGTGCCTGTCTGTCTTGCTTTTTTCCCCTACCTTTAATTTCAGTGCTGACAGAGAGCCATGTGTTTTCCATAATTAGTTCCCCAGAGGCATCTTTTTCTATTCTGTTCTCTCCATTTATTTATCGCGTGGCTTGTTATTGCCTGGCGATGTCATTCGGGGACGCATGAAGGAGTATCCGTCCCAGGCTGGGGCCAGGGCGCGCGCTTGCTGGAGCGCTTTGGCCTGAAATGGAAAACGGAGAAGGGGAAGAAGGAATTCCAGCCCACGGAGCAGTACGCAGGGGATGCGACGGAGAGAGTGTGGTCCCCCAGGTCTCTGGGGTCTGGCGGATGGGGCCAGAGGAGTGGGCCCGGTTCCGATGACCAGGGTAAGGGTATCCCCACTCTGCAAGTTATGCAAAGCTGCTCTCTGACTTCCAATACAAAAAGCCGTGGGCAGACAGGACACAACTAAGGCAATAAGATTATCTTTTGGGTAGACGCCTAATAGTGCTATTTCTGGGTGGAATGGTATTTCTATTTTCAGCTCTGCTCCAAATTCTTTTCCACAGAGGTCGCACTACTTTGCAGTCCCACCAGCAGTGTAAGAGTGTTCCTGTCTCTCCACATCCTCGCCAGCATTTGCTGTTTTGGGATTTCTTGATAGAGGCCATTCTCACTCTCATATTTTCTTGAAATAATAATAATAACAAAAAAGATTATTTTAAGTCACTTAAAGGGAGGACAATGGTTGACTTGCAGTGAGGAAGGCAGGTGGGCCACGGGGCAGCCGGGGCAGGAGAGTGGGGCACAGCAGGTCAGCCAGGGCGGCGGGAGTGCAATCCCGGAGGGCAGCCTGGCTTCAGGCAGCATGGCGGGGCCCTGCCCGGGAGGGGCCTGCAGAAGCGCTGGGACCAGGGCAGCGGCACAAGTGGCGCCCAGGCTTGTCGTGCCACCAAAAGCACCTTGCCCATCTCTAGTGGCCGCCCCCTGGCAGGACACAAAACCACGTCTCTGGTTTTTCCCCTGGTGCAGGTGGCGGAGGGGCAGGTGATTCAGGAAGTGTGTTTGCAGGGAAAGGTAAGGCAGGGCCCGCGGAAGCCCAGGGGAGGGCGCCGTTCTTGGATGTGTGTGTGGCTTCAGTTTTTTTTTTTTTTTAATTTTGTCTTTCATAAGTTGTGATGTTTTCTTTTTACTGCACCTGCCCAAAGGTTTAAAGAACATGATTTGAAAAGTCATTTATCCAAAATTATTTTATAATGAATCAAAATAAAAATAGCATCACTTTCCTCGTTCTTCAGAAATTAAATTCTTTTAGTTAAAAAATTGTCTCTTCTTCCATCCTGTGTACTGACCTACACTTACTTTGAGCCCATCTAGAAACAGTGGTGATAATGACTAAAACATCTCCGTAAAGTCTGGCTGCCTTGAATCCTTTATCCTGTGTTTTAAAACCATTCTGGCTATAACCTTTGAATATAAAATAACAGCTCTACGATATGGGGAGAAAACTAGCTCTCCCAGGCTTCGGTGGGTACTTGCAGGTTCCCGCTCTGAAACGTCACTGTTTTCCTGGCCCAGTTCGGGGCTTCGGTCCCCACGGGCTCTGCCTACCGCATCCAACACCCTGGGTCCTCCTATTCATCGAGCGAGTGCCAGAAACATTACCATTTTAAAAGCTCCATGAATCTGCTTCACTTGACTGAGTCCTCATTTCTGCATCCAGATGCACAGACTGCCAAAGTCAAAAACTGGCCACCGCCCATCCGACTCTTTCTTCCTCTATCCCCACATCCAGTTAGTGTCACACCCTGCTGCCACTGCCTCCTGAAGGGTTCTCCAGGCAGCTTGCTCTTGTTGGCCCCCACAGGCACTGCGTTGGCTGTACTTCTTGGTATCTGCCATCTCCTTCTGCCTGGACCCCACCCTGTCCCATATTGCAGCTAGATACCCAAGGGACATCTGTGTTCCCCACCATGTATCCCCCCTGCCTTAACCCCATCCACGCCCATGCCTTGGCAACATCCAGACTTCTTAACATACTGTGTGTTTCATACAGATGTGGCACCTTTATTTCTTATGTGTGTGTGTGTGTGTGTGTGCATGTGAGTGTGTTTTCCATTTCTGTGGCAGATATAGAAGGTGAACACGAATGGAGAAGGCTTGGGCAATGTATTGTCAAAGACTAAAATAATATATCTTAACATGCAACTGAGTCTACAATCCCTAATCAAAGCATTTTAATAAGTAGATTGAGAAATGGTATAAATAGATTGGTAGGAATGATTATCTACCTATCCACCTATCCCTAACTTGTAAGTTATGGGTTACAGAAGCATCTAGTGAACAGCCTGAACTTGGTGGGGTGGGGAGGGTGTCTATGGTGTGGCTGTTTTTCTTAATTGCTGCCACCAACTGTGCTATGTCAAGTCTCCCCTCACTATTTTGTAGCCGTTCTTTTAATGTCATTTTGGTCATAGCCACTAGCTTTTAGAAAGCCATTCCGTTTGACATCTCAATCTTATGTCCATCTCTCCCCCAGGGATGGCCAGGCTGGCGGTTCCAGGGATGTGCAGTGGAGATGGGTCTGTCTGCTGATTCACCTTTCCTCCCTCCCACTTCAGCACTGGTTCGGGTGAAGGAAGGAAGCATGGAGCTGTTTGTGGACGTCTCTGCCCCTTCTCTGTGCAGAGCCTAAAGTCCTCTGGTTGAGGGTTCAGGGGAGTATGGATGGGAAATGCCAAATAAATCCTTATTTTGTTGACACGGGTGCAATCCTGCCAGTCTCTGCTGCCTCTGAGGACAGCCCCTACCAGCTCTTCAGTTCCTCTGCATGCTGGGGTACACATTCTTGCTCTCTTGTAGGGTGCATAGGTAAGTCATTTTGGAGTCCAAAAGTGGATACCCAGGATGAGGGTATGTGGAGATCTCTGGATCCCTGTTGGGCACATGGGCAGACCACAGCTCATCCAGGTTTTGCAAAGTATGAAAATAGGTGAGTAAGGTCCATGCAGGTCTTGGTATCCTACGACACTTTTCCCTTGGAATGAGCAGGTAGGTGCAGTGAAAGCCAACGGAGTCACCCCTTTCATGGAAGAGATTCAAGGTAACCGTGTCTGGTTGAAGCTGAATGATGAGATAATAAAGAAACCAGTCTGTAGCACACAGATGGTCACCCATGCATGGTCTTCTCTTTTAACTGAGATCTTAGCAAAAGCTTTCTGAGCCCCCCAGACTGCCATGCAGAACAGACACAAATCCGCTTGAGGAAGAAGTCTCCTGCATGTGCACGCATGTTTCTATGTGCAGAGAACACATCTGGAAGGATACGCCTTCCGGCACTAGCCTGTCTTACCCCAGTTATGTGGCTCTTGGGAGGTTAGCCTGGGGAAGAGGTGGTGGAAGAGATTAATTTGCACTATTTGCCCTTTTACTTCATTGAAATTCTGTACCATGTGTGCTTAACCTGTTCAAAATTAAATAAAATGCAAAGAGAGAGAGAGAGAGAGAGAGAGAGAAACAATGTAAAAATATGAGAAATGTCATATTGGCATGCTGCTATAATTAGAAACGAACACTATAGAAGGGCATTTGCATATGAAAAGACTTACACCATGGTTCCATATATACAGAGAATCAAAAAAGACACTATTGTTTCAGTTACTGCTACTCTATTTTGCTTACCTGCAACCGTACCAAGTTAATGGTTATTTAGTGAGAACCCTTTCAGGTTGTTCACAAATAAAAATATATGTGAATGCTACTCTTTTGCTTTCAATGCATTAAAAAAAAAACCCTTGATTTATTCATAAATAGCTAATAGGAGCTAAGGCAATTTTTTTTTCCTCCTAAGCTCTTCCAATAAAAGTTATCTTTGGCTTGAAAACAGCTAGGGAAATTTTAGGTGAATATTTTCAAGAAGTTAGAAGTGGCTAAGAACAAGAGTTTAGCATGAAAGTAATTCCTCAACCATAGCTAATGGTATTCCACAAATCTTTCATGCAATTCAGAAGTAAAATGCAGGCAGAAAATTAGACTAGAGAACAGCTCAGGGGAGAAATGGGCCATTTTTAGTACTAGATGGCTTTCTAATTCTAACCCAGTCTTTCAGATTTATTGACTGATACATCTAAGCTCACGTAACCTCTTTTTCCAGAATTGAGATATATTTTTAAAAGGTATATGATTCTGGTTAAAAATAATTTCAAATAACCCAGAAAAAGTTGCAGTCTTTAGTAAGCAACTTCCCCAGGGGTGCTCACCCACCCCCATGTTCTCGAATAATGTCTTTGCACTTAACCCTATCATATATAAATCTACTAGCTACCTAGTGCAAGGTTTCATTGTATTACTGTACAAAACTTTTTAAAATAAGTCTCTTAAGCATGACCATTTGAGATGTTTGCAATTTTTACTGTGATATGTTGACATGAGATAAATGTATATGCATCTCTGAGCAAATTTCTACTAAGGTAAGTGCACTTCTATTGAATTAATATGTATCCCCCACCTGTTGTCCTGATAAAACTTTTTCTAATTATGGTTGCCAACATGAAGATTCAATATTATACTTCAAGCATGTTACTCAGACTAAACATATTTAAGAGTATTATGAACTATAAAAATTTGAGAATATTTTAGATTGTACAAGTTTAAGACTATTTGAATTTTTTGTTATTGCAAAATACTCTTCAGGCACCATATTGCAAATTGCAATTCCTTGCTAATTTGTGAGGTACTTCCAGAATCAACTAGACATTTGGATCCAAAGAAAAGAAAGCATATAATCCACATTACTTGGGATCATACTTTCTGCATAAATGTCTCTTGTGTTTATGCTATATATGAGGAAAGAATTATCAATATTATTAATTTTCCTTTTCTTTTATGTAAGTGTTATTACTGTTCAAATCCACACCATGCTCCAGAGATTTGTCCTGAGTTTGTCCTTTGTGCCATCTGTATCCAGGCTATGTTTCTAGGAATTCTGATTCCAGTCAGGATGTAAAAGTTGCTTTTTAAAAGAAAATGGTATAAAGTGGAACTTTAGATGAAGCTCTTGATGTTTTTCTTATTTGTTTTTATTTTTGGCAACTTTCAGTGATCAGGAATGGCAGCTTGCACATTGATTATTTGGATATTTTAATGTTTTTCATTATGTATGGAATTATTTTTCATAATGGTGTAAAATGGCTAGTTATGAAACTCTCTGCAAATTAGCCTAAATGGCACATCAGTTTCATAAAAATCACGGACTTCAGTATCAGACACAATGACTAATTAAGTTTTGAGACTTAGGAGATTCAGCAAACAGTTATGGCTTGTGGCATTATCCCTTTGCCTTTCTGTCTCTCTATTTCTTTATTGCACTAATAGTAGCTCAGGAAGCATCTGCTAAAAAAGGAAACTGCTCAGGGCTTCTTTTGGGCTAGAGCAGAAGAGGCCTGCTGCTCTCCCACTGGGGAGACTCTGTTGGGTGGTGATGTGGGGACCCACCAGCTTCTGAACAGATGGTCTGTGTCAGAGAATGATCGAAGTGAAAACCAATGATAAATTAGAGAGAGAAATTCACACTTCACAGCCTTCTGATTTTAATGTTCTGTACAGAACCACTGCAGCATGTAGCATTTCCAAATTAGGCAGAAGGAGAACGTCCCTCATGCAAACAAATGCTGGAGCAGTGTCTGTTCCCCAGACAGTTTCTGAGCGAGGTCCACAACACATGGGGACATTACTTTGTGGGAAAAGGAATGTATCCTGAAACCACTGTTACAGTCCTTCCTTCCTTTGCACCTAAACTTTGACACTATCAAAAGGATGAGTTGGGGTGACTTCATTCTTTGTTCTCAAGCGAGCACATCATTTTCTGTTGCTCACCAAACCAGATTATTACAACAGAAAGAAAAGTTGGCAATGGGAAACTGGGAAGCTTTTACTCATATATAATGTGTCCCAGCACTAGCAATGTAGACAATAATTTTAAAGGAAAATACAGTATGATTGTGGGAAAGGGATCTATCAAAAACTCAGGAAAAGGACTTTTGGAGCCTCCCTAAAGCAATAGCATGAAAGTGATTGAATAGTAACACAGACTAAATCCCCCAAGGTCAATAATTCCATTTCCCATTATTGTACAGAATCACCACCTAGGGGGTTCACAGAGAAATGAAAAGCCCCCCAATGCACCACTAACAAAACTTTTTTGCCTACCAACCAGAAAAACAGGACATTTTCCACCCTTTCACAAGCAATTCTTCCAGTAATGATTTATTTACTCCCTCGTTTCCAAGATAACTTGATATGTATGGAGGGAGAGTGACTAACTATTCAATCTAATGTGAAGAAGCAAAACTCTGGCTGAGCTCTGTGCTGTGTTACTGTGTCCACTCTTGCTGCTCTCCATCCACATATTGCCCCCAGGAGAGATGAGGTGCAGCCGCTTTCTGCAGGACAGCACCAGGGTGTTCTGAACTTGGGGGGGGACAAAAACTCTTTTCTTTGTTGCCTTCCTCCTCTTCAACACCCTCCTGACCCCCCTGCCCTGGGAGAATCACAGGGAGCTTGGACCTCCCACAGCAGGCACCAGGTGAGAACATTCACAGTCCCAAATAGTGCTTTGCTTTCTTCACTTCAAATGGACAGCTCCAGTGGTGGACTTAAAATTTAAACCATAGAAAGCGGCGTTTCGGCACCTCATTTGTGGGATACTATGCCTGAGGATGGTGAGCTTTAATTGACCTCCATGAAGGTGCTGAGAGTTATCCAACAGTGAGGCAGCTTTAGAATTGATCTAAACAGAGCTTCGAAATTGTGAGACTCGTGGGACAAACTGTACATCATTAAGTGGGTGGGCTCTGAAGATGCCCAGACCTGGATTCAAATCCCAGTCCTGCTTGTTAGTTATTTCAATCTTGCGTGGAATATCACAGCTTATTTCTCTGCCCAGAAATGAACTATGTTGAAATTCAAGGTTGTCTGAGAATCAAATATGATAATGCATATAAAACATTTCACACGAAGTCTGGTAAATACTGAACAGTAAAAATACTATTAATTATATAGTCTAAAGAGTTGATAATAGCAGTTCTGGGAGAAAGGAACAATAGCAGGCATTGTTATAAAATTAAACACCGCACGGTTCTACAAACTTCCTGGAATCAATATCAGGTAAGATATTTTAACTATAATAAAGACTTCCATTGTTTTCAAAAGCTAAACTCTGGCTAAGGGAAATTTAAAACTAGTTTCAGTCCAAGATGTGGGGAGTTTAGAATCCTATTACGGCAAGCACCCTCCTCCTCCATCATGGTCTTTCTCTTCAACAAAGTTGAAGGTAACTCACAGGGTGTAAAAATCTTCCTGTAAATACAAAAATTTAAAATCGGAGGAAATTTTAGAGATCAGTCTTTTCAACTACTCATCATATGAAGAAGTGTGCAATTAAACTCAGGAAATTGGGGAAATGCAGTTAATGGCCTTCAGTTACAAAAAAGCTATGCTGTCACAGGACATAATGACGAAGGTCATGTGAAGGGAGAATGGGGACAGTCTCAGGTGTTATGATGGGGTCAGATTTTGGAAAAAAGTGTGAGGCTTGTTTTCATTGAATGACTCTTTCTTCAAAATTGTTTTTCTTTTTTCCTGGAACATTATCGGAAAGGTGGGTGGCAGCTGCAGGTGTTATCTGACCCGACCTGCCAGTCTCTCCACGTTGCTCTTGCATGCCGTGGGCGATCCCATGCAAATTTTGTTTTTAATTGACATACAATAATTGGTTGTATGTACGGGGTAAAGCATGATGTTACAGTACATGTATGCATTGCGTAGTAATCAGGGTGTTGAGGACATCCATCACCTTATATGTTTTTCATTTCTTTGTGGCAAGAACATTCAAAATCCTCCTCTTCTAGCCATTTCGAAATATATAATACAATATTGTTAATCTTAGTCACCCCACCATGCAATAAAACACCAGAACTTATCCTCCTGTGTAACTGTAACTTTGTACTCGTTGACCGGTCTCTCCTTATCTGCCTTCCTCTCCACAACCTCCGCAACCTCTGGTAACCACTGTTCTACAACACCAATTCTTTAGACTCCACAAATTGGTAAAATCGTGCTGTATTTGTCTTTCTATGCTTGGTTTGTTTCACTTAACGTCATGTCTTCCAGGTTCATCCATATGGCTGTCTATGGCAGGACTTCATTCTTCTGTATGGCTGAACACCATTCCATTTTCTTTCTTCATTCGGCCGTTGATGGACACTGAGGTTGTTTCCATATTCTTGGCTACTGTGAATAGTGCTGCAGTAAATGATGGATTTTTTTTTTCTAAATATCCTTCAGTTAGGCTAGTTTTCTCTAAATTGTGTTGTTTCAAATGCAGTTATCCATGCACAATGATTTCTGTTCATTTCCTTACATGGAATCTCAAATTCCATTAGCTGCCACACAGGCCTGTTGAATCCTTGCAAGTTTATCATGAATATTAAATGTGACAGCAAATGCTAACCCTCTCGAAGGTATTTGATTAACATTGCTTAATTTTTTTAAAAAAAATTATTTGGAAACATTAAATAGTTTCAAATATTCTGAAAATTTCTCACACAGTGAAGCATTCAGATGCACCCGCGATTTTGGAAGACATGACCAGGTCAAAGGAAAAGCTGGAGGAGCTCTGAAATGGGCAACAAGCTGTTGAAAGTGAAAACAAATGTCAGAAAAACTTTCCTTGGACTTTATACTGTGTGCATGGTACAGAGAGCCAACACATAAAATGAGAATAATATTTATTTTTTATTATGATTGTATGGATATGAGTTGAAATATTACATTTTTTTATACATTTATTTATCTTGGAACCTGAGAATTTACTTGACTCTTCTTCTCGGTGCTGCTGCCTGCACACTTTTGCTAAAGGTCAACATGCTCCTCTTTCTTATTTCTGACAAAGTGGCAGCTGAATCCGGAGACTGAGCCATCTCTGGTTCCATTCTTTTGGCAAGACTGCTGTTGGAGTGATGTTCATTCAGCAGGAAAAAGTTTATTTCCGAACGTCTCTGTGTTTGTGATGCTTGCCCCATTGCTGCTGATTGCCTGTGTCTGTTAATCCTTTGGGTGTGCGCAATGATAACAGTCCAATTCTATTATTTTTTTTATTTATTAGTTGGAATACTGTTTAGCTACTTCTCATCTCTGATTTAGTTGTTCAGTGGCACCATTCATATAGGAAAGGAAAGATTTCTCTTTATTTTTCTTTATTCAGTATTTAAGATAATTGATTTCTGTCAGCCTCTAAAAATAATTTATGCTTTGTAGTTTTTTTTTTAAAGTCAGGATATTTGGAAGTATAATTTACAAACAGTAAAAGTCATGCTTCTTAGGTGTTTGGGTTTATGAGTTCTGTCAAACATGTAGTCATAGAAACACCAGCACAGTAGAAACACAGAACATTTCTACATAACTAATGGTGTTGGGCATCTTACTGTGTGACTAATTACCATCCATATATGTTCTTTTGTAAAGTGTCTGCTCAAATATTTTATCTGTTTTTAAATATTGGTTGTTTGTTTGCTTAATATTAATTTCTGAGAGTTTTTCATGTTCTGAATATGGATGTTTTACAATTTAATGTGACTCTTCCATGATTGTTGAACTACTATGCTAAATTTATTAATGCTGTTCAATATTGCTTTAAAATATAGTTCTTAAGTAGTCTGACATTAGATTTAATTCTGCAAGAAAGTGTTCCGACATAAACGTAAAACCATATCACAAGAAAAATATTACAGCTGTGTTGTAGTATTAAACACCAAAATAGCTAAGAAGTTTGGATATCATTTTAAAATTTTGACCTTTTGATATGTCTACTAAGACTTCAAAATCATGTTCATTGAGATATAATTTACAGAGCATAATATTCACCCAGCATACTTGCAGAGTTTTACAATCACCGTTGTAAGCTAAGTTTAGAATATTTCGTTATTTGTGTTAGTTTCTTGGAGTTGCTTTAACAAACTATTGTAAACTTGGTAGCTTAAAAAAATAGAAATATGTTTCCTCACAGTTCTGGAGGCCAAAAACCTAAATGAGTTTCCCTGGACCCAAATCAAAGTACTGGGAGGGCCACGGTCTCTTGGAGATTCTAAGGGATCATCTGTTTCTTGCGTCTTCTGGCTTTTGGTGTCTGCAGGCATTCCTTGGCTTGTGGCAACATCACTCAAGGCACGAATCTACAGATGTCTTCCTGCTCCATCTTCACCTCCCCTTGTGTGTGTGCGTGTGCATGTGCACGTGTGTGTGTGTCTGTGAAATCTCTCTCAGCCTAACTCTCATAAGGATACATGTGACTCCATATAAAGCCCATCAGAATAATCCAGGATAATCTCTCCATTTCAAGATCCTTAATTTAATCACATCTTTAGCCATATAAGGTAAAATTCACAGGCTGCAGGGATTTATAAGTGGATATATTTTAGAGTGGGAAGTATGCTTCATTCCACCACATCACCCTACAAATAGACTTTGTCCCCAATGACAGTCACCATTTCATTCCCATCCCCAGCCCTAAGCAACCCCTAAACTGCTTTCTGCCTCTGTACAAATTATGTTAATACACAACAGACATTAGATTGGTAATGGTTCTGCTACATTTTGCACTGTCTATATATTTCTATTTGTGAACTTTTATGTATTTAAATTAATTGGTTTGAGATAAGCAACATTGCTAGGTTGTAAAGTTATCATATGAAATACAAAACTATAAGTTTTAATTATGACTTCAGGACAATATTATTGTCTTCTATATGATTATATGTAATTCTGTGTGTATATGTATATACACACACACACATATTTTACATTTTCACCTAAAATGTCAATCTATGGCAATATAACAGAAATTTCATTCACAATGGAAGCTTAGTGTTTCTAATTATACAGGCAAAGACTTCTAAATTTTGCCCATAAAACAAACAAATATCAAAAAACTTTCAGAAGGTTTCAAGAAAAACACATACATTATGTATATTACGTGTGGTGTTCCTTCATGTTTTATCCATATTTATTCCATTCCCAGGAGAATGCTCCATGCCTAGGAGACACACATTAGTGAATCGTGCATACATTTTTATTGCTAACTAATGAGTATAATCTTATATATTCTTTACTATCATGTTTATGTTGATTTTCATTCTACACAATGTAGCCTTCTCAGAGTTTTGCTATCTAGGAACTAAGAGGGTAGGATTTATACATTATTGTTCATCTTCAGTAACTATGTGTTTGTCCATAGTTTACCAAGAAAAAACAGAGATATTTTAAATATTTGTGGAATTTCACCTACTCTATATTTATGAAGGATGAGTGCCTAATTAAAACATGTTGGTCACTGACAGAATGGTTTATCACATAGATTTTAGATAACAAACACGCAATGTCTAATTCTAACCAAGTACATTTTTGTTTACTTAATAAGCCATGCTCATTTTTAAAGTGCAGTGTTCTATTTAAATGTGAGTAGCTCCA
Organism: Mirza zaza; assembly: GCA_008750895.1. NCBI lineage: Eukaryota > Metazoa > Chordata > Mammalia > Primates > Cheirogaleidae > Mirza > Mirza zaza. The sequence continues at coordinate 63,177 of VSMD01042090.1, forward strand.
GCTGAAGCAATGTGGTGGTGATGTATTAGTTTGCTAGGACTGCAGTAACAAAGTACCACACACTGAGCAGCTTAAGCAACAGAAATGTATTGTCTCACAGTTCTGGAAGCTAGAAGTGTGCTATCAAGGTGTTGGCAGGTTTGGTCACTTCTGAGGGCTGAGAGAGAATCTGTCCCATGCTGTCTCTGAGCTGTTGGTGATTTTCTGATGATCTTTGGTGTTCGTCAGCTTTTAGAAACATCACCCCATCTCTGCCTTCATGGTAACTCTTTGTGTGCTGTGTCCAAACTCCTCCTTTCTGTAAGGACACCAGTCACATGAGATTAGAGTCCACTGTACTCCAGTACAACCTCATCTTAGCTAATTACATCTGTAGTGATCTCATTTCCAAATAAGGACACATTCAGAGGTACTGGATATTATGACTTCAACATGAATTTTGGGAAATTCAACACAATTCAACTCATAACAGCTATGGAAGAGGCAGTACAGGCTTAGAAATTGCCTTTGTGACTGTCAGACTGTCAAACCCAATGGGCAGTAATCGGAGGAACTGACTGTACCTAGCAGTGCACTCTTGAGAGGGTGCCAACACCACAGTGACAGGCACAGTGTCACATCCCTGTTACCAAGGTCTGTAATTCATTTAAAAACCCCTCATCTGAGAGATGTGGTGAGCATTGTGGAGGTGAAGGGCATACCTCTAACCCTTGCTAGGGAGAGGCAAAGATATCAAATGTAACCAAAATGTTAAAAAGAAAACAAAAAAAACCACATTTATTAGGTGTTGGGCAGGTGGGAGGGGGGAGGAAGGGACGGGTATATACATACATAATGAGTGTGATGTGCACTGTCTGGGGGATGGACACGTTGAAGGTCTGATTCGAGGGGGAAGGGGAGACAAGGGCAATGTATGTAACCTTAACGTTTGTACCCACATAATGCTGAAATAAATAATAATTTTTAAAAAGCCCCTCAGAAGTGCCTCAGGTTACCACTTTGAGGAATTCACTTATGTTCTATCACTCATTTTTATCATTCCAGGATTCCTTCACAGACACACGAAGCGCCAAGTGCTATCATACTTCCAAATTTCCTAGTTTCCTATATGCTCAGATTGTGCCTGACATGACTACTCAGAAATTCTGTATGTGTCACTTCCATTTGGCATTTTGAATCGCATTTCACAATTACATGCTTGGAAGCCCTGTGTATGAAAGGTTGCTTTGTGGAAATGAAATTATAATACCACACTAAATCTCTAATTATGTGGAAATGTGCTATTTTTATCATCATCTGGTTTTATGAACTTTTAAATACACTCTGTTCAAAATTTTATGGTTATGCTATCTGCATCGTGAGCCCTTCTGTGCCAAGCTTATTGTAGAATGGAAAAATTGTGTGAAATTACATGATTTATAAAATATCTTTGTCATAGGTATAACCACTGCCTCACACCGATGCTGAAATCCTGGCTAAGAAACTCAAACCTCAAACACATTGTAAGTATTCATTAGAGTAGAGATAATTCAAGCAGCTATACAGAGTGGAGTCTATTTAGGCAATAGCTCAATGAAAACAGAGGTTTATAATAAAACTAATTAACCTTTAACCAGTAATGGCACTTTGGGGAAACAGTACATGAGTTTCTGTAACATTTTTTCCTGCTGGAAAACTCCATGTGATTTTCAGACTTAATAAATTAAAACTCATTTTGTAGGTGACTGGGTAATGATAGAGATGTGAATCTGGTTAGAATTTCAGGGATTATAAAGGGCAGAGAAGAAAACAATTATTATGGTGAATATGCATTTAAGATCAGGTGCATGGGCCAGCATTCTCACTGTAAATATCTTTCTGCTTTTTCATTCATTCATTGAAATAAATGCACCAGACATCACTAAGTGCAAGAAACGAAAATATCTGGCTTTGGGAATCCTAGGCTAAAGGCAGGGAAATAAAATTCATTTAATAGTCAGTCAAACTGCTTTTGGGGATGAAAGTTATATCACTTTCTTAGCTTAAGTCAGCTCCTCAAAATCTCTTAGCTAGCTGACCTAAATAGAAGTTGGCTCAGAAAAGTATTTGTTTATTTCATCCTTGATGACTAAATACTCCTAGCAGAACATCAGGTAACTACAAAATTCTTCCTTATAATGCTAGCCAAAAAATCGTTTTCTTAAATAGGCAAAAACAGGAATGTAAGGTACATGTATTTATAGAAATTTAAATAAGTGTGTGATGCAGTGGAATTAAAAAGTGTCCCCTCTACCTTTATATAATACATGTGTACCATCAAGAAATCAAAACCTTTGTATCACTTTTTATGTGGTCTGACTCTTCAAAATTTCCAGAACATTCCTTATGGACTAATGGCCACTGATGTGGTCACTTCCAGTTCAAGGCAGACATCAAGCAGGTGTGTCTCCCAACTCTTGCACCCACCATCTAGAGGATCTGGGGCCCAAAGGGTGGAGGCGCAAGATGAAAAAACCATGAACCTGAGCGTCATCATGTGCAGTAAAGCCACAAACCATGTCACACTGTTAGGGAGTTTACAGCCTGTCTTTGGTCCACTCACCCACACCGGTGTTCTTTCTGAGAGCTCTCCCATGTTGCCAGCAAGGCCAAGAAATACAATGCCCCAAATCATTTTTTACTGTATGACTCCAAGTCAGAATTTCCCAAAGAGAAGAATTTGGTTATACTAGACTCCTGGGAAGACACTGGGGTTACAGCTTCCTTTGTAGAGGGGCCCTTGGGAACCACCCACTTTGCTGCCCCTGAGGGGTCAGTCAGCAGGAGCTTCCCAGGTAACACTAAGCACTGAGATATATCCCAGTGGGATTTGAGGACCATCCACTTCAGAGCCTCAGGCTGAGATGTTCAGGGGAAGCTTCCATAATTTTTGTGGCAGATTTCCTGATCTTTAGCAATTACATAAGACCTAAATCCTTTATGAAACTCTTTATACCTGAAGTGCTTCAAGTGACATCTGCTAGCTTCACTGAACCCTGCAAATCATGAATAAATTTCCATGTGTCTAGCTGCTGAAACTTTAGGTTTATTGGTAAAGGCTCATTCTTACAACACAACATGCTTCTTGGCTGAATTATCTCTTTTTCAAAAACACAGCCTTCATGAATACATATTATTAGAACTTTTCTCTAAGCCACCTTGCACTTGCTGTGTTAATCTACATCATTTATCGAAAGCCTAAATCTCCGTTTCACGGATACAATGTCAGTTCTTGAAACACACAGGCCCACTTAACATTCTTAGTTTATAATCTCTTTCCATTTTGAATATTAATGAGATAAAACATTACCCTAATCCTTAGTACTTATGTGGAATTGCTCTCTATATCAGTTAAAACTAATTTAAAGGAACCATCTGTTTAATTCTCCCAACACTCCTTTGAGGTAGGCAAGAACTAGGGAGGAGGGTGATTGTTCATTGATGCGTTTCTCTCACATTTCAATGTTTTAATTTATGTAGCTGAAAATAAGAGGTAGCCCTACAAACCAATGCACCTATAAAAATATGGTTACCAGAAAACAAAGAAACCTATGTTATAAATATATTGGAAAATACACAAAGAAATAATGGGTTTCAGGTTTGAGTACCTGCGAGAGGCAGGACTGCATAAAAATGGAATATAAGAGAATCACACAAGTCAAAGCACTTAAAATCAATTACAGAATTCTGTAAGTGCTGAGTACAAAACTAATACAAAAATCAATAGCTTAACTAAACAAAGCAACTGTTAGTAAATATGATGGCATAAAATATTCTATTTACATGAAAAACACACGTGGATAAAATAACTCAAAATAAACATCACAGAATATGTATACAATGTAGAAGAATAAACTTTTAAAATGGGGGACACAGCAGAAGATAAACGGACATGAGTATTCTGCTAGATAGAAAATTAAAAACATTGTCAAGAAAACTGTGAGGAAGCCAATTTTTATAAATTAGTCTATACATAATATTCAATGGACATTCCATGGATATTCAATAAAATGTATAGGCAACATTGTTTTTGTATTTTTATAAGATCATTCTAAAGTTCCTGTCACAAAGAAATGTTAAATGCCTGAGGTAATGGATACACCAATTACTCTGATTTGATTAACTCACACTGTATGCCTGTATCAATACATCACATGTGCCTTACAAGGATATACAACTATTATGTACCTATAATAATTAAAAATTAAAAAATTAATTGGGTTATACTTTAAAATACCTAAAAAAGTGTAGTTGGAATTTCCCCAACATAAAGAAATGTTAAATTCCTGAGTTGATGGATAACCTGATTACCCTGGTTTGTTTAATTCACATTGTATGCCTGTATTAAACATCACATGTGCCCTAAAAAGGTATACAACTATATGTACCCATAATAATTTAAAATAAAAAAAGTTATTAAAGAACATAATTATGGCTCTAGAAATAAATTTTAAAACATAGATATTCAGTAAAAAAATAGTGTCATCCTTTTAAATAAGTGGGAAAATATGGAATACTGAATACACATGATCAAGATAACTTCTCAGCTATCTTCAAATAAAAATTAGATCCACATTTCACCATTTATACTAAAATCAATTCCAGATGTATCAAAAGTCACTTTAAAAATAAAACTATAAGCATATTAGGAAAACATGATATAGTTAAAATAATCTTGAAATGGGAAAAGACTTTCTGATCATTAATAAGAAGCCTGATGGGAGAAGACAGGTGGGTTTATCCATGTTAAAAAAATCTACACAAGAAACAAAAATATAATAATGGAAAATGTCAAAAACAACCCATTGAGGAAGTACATCTGTCTTCCAGACAAAGAGAGGGAAGTGCTGTTTCCATTTATTCATTTCATCCTTGCCAGGACAAAGGAACAAAACATCCAAGGCAAAGAACGTGCATGTTAAGATCTCAGGTTTGCAGAGTCAGGACCACAGATGTGACTGGAGGACTCGATTGGTACAGATATGACCAAAAGGAGGTGGCAGTTACTGGGGGCAAGTGGCATTGTGACAGAACAGAGCTGAGGATTCCCAGCAATAAATGAAAGTTTACCAGTGAAGTCTTCTCCCTAGACAGGAAGGCCAAGGACAGTCGGAGCCTGTTTGATTCAAAGTAAATCTATGTCACTTGTAGAAGGACAACTGGAGACCTCTGCCCATTACCAGCCTGTCCCAGCCATGAATCCTTGTGTGGAACTTTATTCTGGGCACTTATGAGAAGGTGGGTTGGTGGAAGTGTCCCCTCTGCCATCCCCAGACCTTTGTCAACATCACTCACTGACTCAGGTGTTCTGGCTGCATTACTTCAAGATGGTGCCCAGTACTTCCTGGGTTGCCACTCTTTCTTTTCACTCCCTCCTGTTTCCCTTTGAGGTCATCTTGTATCTAACAAGTAAAGTGGGAAGTTTCTTCCACTCACCCATCACTTTGAAGGAACTTTGTCAGTCCTTGATAATATCTGCAAAAACACTTTAAACTATTAAGTTGTTATGTCAAGTATGATCAACTCAGATGAAGCTTTGTTCATGAACACAATTAAGCCATGTATTTTCAAAACATGATTGCACGTGAAAAACCAACTGCTCACCATCTGAGAAAAAAAGCCGAACAAAACACCTCAAGCTAATCTCATTGTCCCCAAGGAAAGCCACATCTTTGTCTTCGGCTTAGGTGCTTCTGGTCCACCCAGGTCATGCAAGCAAACTAATGGGATGGCAGAGACTAGGAGCTTTTGATGCTGCAAACAGCCCAGTAATTGCCGACACTCAATTCCAAGGGATAATGGCATAATTTCATAACAATCATTACTCATTATTAAAGTATTGTGCCACCAGGATTTTACCTCCGTAATGTGTAATATAACTATTAAATGGCAGCATACCAGCCTTCATTAGACTATAATAACTAAAGTGCTCTTACTATACTTCAATGCTGATGTCCTGCATTAATAATGACTGGATATTAATATGAGAGAAGCATTGTGGAGCAGGGCACTCCATCTGCCCAGAGCTGCAAGGCAGCTACCCTTCCTAATGAGTCAGGGATGGTGCTTGAATAGCAATTGCTTTGGCATCACATGGATCTTCTACATCCTCCACTTCCCCTCGCTTCCTGCCTGACAAAAGTTTGGAGACACTGTAGGGGAAAGGATGGAAACAGTTAGCAAAAACCACCCGCTCCAAACAATACAAGAAACACAACCAGCTGCATTTTTGAGATAAATTAGCATATTTTGATATGCTGATTAAAGTGGCAATAAAGATAGCCCTAAAGGATACATGGAAATAGTCAAATATTGTATCAGTTCTGACCAAAGAGGTGGGAGCATTCTAGGGGAAATTTCCATGTCTGTAACCACAATTTTTAATCCAACCAACAGGAAATGATTAAATCTTAATGAAACTGTTAGGTAGTGTAAACATAATAATTGAGAAGATTATGTGAGTATCAAGAAGAAAACGTCTATTTTTCCAAAATATGATATGGTTTTTATAGAATTGTATTTTATTTTAACTTTTGGGTAATAGAAAAAATGCTGATTTTAATAAATACCGAACAGCAAACAAGGACTTAAATGATAAGCTTTTAGAGATCTGAAAATCAGCAACTCCCTCAGTGTTCTCCAGTGATCTGTTAGAATCCACCAAAGCGGACCACACCACAGGGAGACACCACAGGTGATCTGCCAGACCAGACACTTGCCTCAGCCTAGCACTGCCTTGACATATATTGTTCACCCTCTTAGGGGGATGGTGCAAGCATAGCTAATTTTCAGAGCATTGTGAATGTTGAACAAGATATGTCAAGCTTTGTGTGGAGTGGCAGAAAAATTATTCGTGAACCTTTGGACAATCAGAATTATTCGACTTTTAGAGACTGCTTATATCTGGAGAAACTATTGGAAAATGCAAAAAAGATATACATTTAATGGAATTTTGGCTCAGTTCAGCAACTGTCAAACATCATTCTTGGCAACTGAGTTTGGTTAACGACTTTGCCCTAAGCAACACAGCTGGTGACTGGTCCAGACCTGCATCCGTGGGAAAAAGTCACCTGTGGTCATACCAATGCCCTCCATAGTATTCATGGTTGGGCAAAGTCACGGGAGTGGTGAGAAGGAGGGAGATAGGAGGGTGCAGCTTCAGGAGTCTGGTGTGGCTGAAATAGAGGCCACCCATCAAGCCAGATGAGGCCAGGGGACAGAAAGTGGGAAGGGGAATGATCACGAGCTGGATGATAAATATGAAAGTCCCACCACAATTTAATGAGCTAAACATTTTTAATGCAATCCTACTCTGTTACCTATTGGGTTCATAAACAAGGTGAGACCTTAGCAGCATGCATGACCATGTCCGTCCTGGAGGAAGTTCAGAAGACAGAGCAACAAAATGGAGAGAACCAGATGCAGGAGCTGTGGCAGCAATTGTGTACCAGCGATGCTCCGGATAGGGGCAATACACACTTGTCAGCTCCCTCCCTCTTAGCACATTCAAGAGAATTACTGTTATCAAGATGAGCTGAGTATCCCAGCTAAATATTCTACATTAACTCAATTTTGTATTAGAAAACTCCATTCCCGGCAGTGAAAGAGAGGTACCAGTGAGAAGCAGTTCTGACTTTTCTTCTGCTTGCATAGCTTATTTATTTACCCCAGGTGAGTCTCTCTTAGGATAAAACACCAAATTAATAGGACATTTTAAGCATCATTCTTTTATCAAAGTCAAAAGTGCAAGGAAGATTTTGCACATTTGATCTCATCTTGAATTTGATTAGATATTGGTGCACTCAATTGTTTATATGTGAATGTTCCCTAGGTCAAGATTATCACACTAAAGTTAAATCACCTAATTTGATTGCACTCAATGGGGTACATCTGTCCACATTGCTTGGGATTAGGTCTTGTAAGGTAAAAAAACAAAAGTACCAGTTAGAGCTTCATTATTCCTCTTGCTTTTTATTACACTCTATATTTATTTATTTGCTCTTCAAGATTATACCCAATAGGAACAAGACCTTGCTGAGCCATAGAGAGTTAAAATGCAGTGGTCATCATTCACAGTCCTGTCATGTTGGGCTCTTCTTGATGGTTCTTCTTGAGCTGCTTTCCCAGGCTTGACTTCTAAAAACTTTATTTTTAGTGCTGTTTATGTTTTGCAGAAATATTGTGAAGATAGTACAGGGAGCTTCCATATACCCTGCTCTAAGTTTTCCTTATTATTAATATCTTACATTAGTGGATACATTTTTTATAATTAATGGAATACTATTGATACATTGTTACTAAGTCAGGCCTATTCTTTATTCTGTCTTCCTCAGTTTTTCCCTAATGTCCTGTTTCTATTCTAGGATTTTGCCCAGGGTACCATGTTATTACTAATTAATACATTTACTCTTTATGTCTTTGTAGGGTCCTCTTAACCTGTGATAGTTTCTCAGTCTTTGCTTGTTTTTGATAACATTGACAGCGTTGAGGAGTACGGATCAGGTATTTTGTAGAAATACAAAACAATCCACGGGGATTATTCTGATATTTGCTCATGATTAGACAGACGTAAGGCGCCATTCCCATTACATCACATAGAAGGTACATACTATCAACACGACTTACCGCTGCCGATACTGACCTGCATCATCTGGCTACTGTTCATCCAACTTCTCTTCTATGAAGTTCACTCTTTTTTCCTTTTCCAAACTGTACTCTTATGAAGGAAGTAACTGTATGAAACACAATATAAGGACTAGGATGTAAGTGGCACCTCTTTGAAAGCAGAATATTTACATAGATTACTTGAAATTCTCCTGCATGAAAAAGACACAAAAGAGATTTGTCTCTTCTCCCCTATTTATTCAATTATTCATATCAGTAGAGACATACAGATGCTTAATTTTTACTTTGAGCTATAAGCCAATGTTATTCTATTGTATTGCTCCGATTGCTGCATCTTTGGCTATTGGGAACTCTCTCAGCTGGCTCCTCTGCCTGGGACTGACTCTCAGAGTGATCAGTAAGATCCTGGACTCAGGAGCCTACAAGTCTACAAGGGAGAGACGAGAAGGAAGCAGCTTAGCTTCCCTGGACCTGCCTCCATCCCAGCCGCATACCATATCCACATGGTCTGGCCAGGATTCCCAGGGGATGTCACTAGGACTTTGGGGTTGGCTTAATAGAATAGCCCTTGTCCCCTTACCAAACCTGTCCTCTGTGTGTCCACAACTCTCTGGATCTTCTCCAAGTTACCCTGAAGAGAAGACAACAGGATTTAGGAATTAGAGATCTCCATGAACATCAGCATTCTGCACTCACTCAGAATCTCATCCCACCCATGGAGCATCAACCCTAAGTGAACAAGGGCAAAGATGAACTCAGGTGTCCCCTCCCTGAAATGACTATTTTAGCGTTTAAAAGTCTAAAAATCTAAGTTTAAAACAAATCCCTAAGGATATTCTTAGCAATAGTGTTTCACAGAGTCCATAATCCACTTTCAACAAATTAAATCTTTTTGCTCATTAATTTTCAAGATGCCTAAGGGATTGCATTTATGCTTTTATTTCAGTTTTATTTTTTTCTGTGCTATCTCAAGCCTCTACTTCATCTGGGTAAAATTCATAGGAGAATGATAGAAAGCCAAACAACATTCCTTAAGATCTTCTGGAGACTTTAGGCTGAAACTAAGTTCTATCAATTTGTTTAAATAGATATTGGATTCATTTTTTTATAGAAAAGAAGTAAAAATAAAATCTGACATAATATCAAAAATACATTGGTCTCTCAACCCTTTTTTATGTTTTTGTGATGATCAAATTTTTCTGATCTTTTCAGTTCACTTATTATAGAATAAATTCAGAAATGAAAAGTTTAAATTAAATAGCTAACATCAGAACAGCTAAGTATTCATAAGACAGATTATAATGAAACCGTCTTGCTTCCAACCTTACCTAGAGTGGCCAGTATCCTATTCATCAGCTATACCTCACTAGTTCAGAAATTGCTTTGCTTGTATTACTTTTATATCTATTTGTTACAACAGCTCTAATATAGTGAGCCATGAGAAACATTGTTGAATCTTGACATTTTTAATATCTCTAAAGTACTTTCTAACATGCATCTGAATTCAGATTGAATTAATTATATGAAAAACATAAATGGTGAAATAGTTCCCTGCTCTTGATATACTAAGCTTAGTAGAAAAATTCTAGCAAGAGAAATGAAGTGAAATTAGGTTCACATTATTATTTTTGAAATGCTGATTTACTTTGATGCTTTTTAGCTCAGTCACTGGAACCGATCTGATGTTTGCTGAATTGACATGGCATTATTCATAATAGCATCACACACACAGGAAAGGCCCCTGTGGATAAATTTTCCCTAAAGAGGAAAAACGTTTGCATTGGATAAACTGCTAATTTTAATTTTACTTATAATTAAAATATACTATCTAAAATACATGATGTATGTCAACATAATAATATATATTATATTTATTATAATATGTTTCTAATTTTAGGAGAATCATATATACCATTTATTTATAATATAGCATATATTCATAAATATATTTAACATAAAATACAAAATAATATAGTATTTCACTAACCAAATGTAAATTAGAAGTAATCTAATGCTCCTAAAGATAATTTTAACTAAAAATATAGGGATAAATCCACAAATAATTTTATATCATTAGGTGATTATAAGAGGAAGAATTTAAGTAGAATCCACTTTACAAAACTTAACAGTTGCAAGTTAACAAATTATAGAATGTAAAGTAAATAAACTATATATTATGAATGGACAAAATACAAATATATTGAATAAATTATAACTCATTTTTGTAGTGACATGGAGATATCTTAAAATATATAATGTAAAAAGATTACACAATGAAGTAATAAGTCATACTTACAATTATAATAAATCATGATAGCATTTATGGATAAAAAACACAATAATGGAATATATTTTATAACTACAGGTGTTAACATGGGTGATTGTGACTTATGCCATGTTGTGGCAAAAGCTTTAAATACTGTATTATTTGACTTTTGTCTATGTCTTCTGCTGCCAAAATCAGCATTAACCGGATAGTGCTATAAATCTTACAATTTTCACCTATGAAATATGCAGTAAAGTTGTCACCTGTGATAATTGGGAAGCCATACATGTATCTAACAAACCTGAGGCTCTGGTAGAGTTGCCAGATATAGCAAGTAAAAATATAAGACCCACCATTACATTTGAATTTCAGATAAAAAATGAATATTTTTTTCCTATAAGTATGTTCCATGTAGTACAGTGTTTGGGACATACTAATATTAAAATATTATTTGTTATTAATCTGCCATTTAAGTTTAATTACATCCTGTATTTTCTCTGGCAACCCTATAGTCTGGATGATGTGCTTTCAAAATTAAATGTTACTTGTGTAAGTGGGTTGTTATTAGCTGAATTAATTCAGTATTACAAGAAAGAGATGAACTTATAATAGAACTGGCTAGTTTTCAAGTAGAATTGAGAGGGAAAATAGAAAGTGCAAGATATTTAAGATTAGAAAATGGAACTAGCCAGTAAAGTGGAATTTTGGGGAGAAAAGAAAAACATTAAGCTCGTGGCCAGCATGTGTTTTCTTAAAAGTACTGATTAGAATAGTGCAGCTTCAGGGGGAATCCTTTCGGTTGTACAAAATGGTTCAGGAAAAAGATAAAGGTAGGTGGCTATTATATGATGATAACTCATACAGTAATATCCCTTCATATTGTTGTGTTTAAAAGCAAAAATAGAAAAAAATCCTATTGTATCTGAAATTGATTAGGGCCCAGAGTTTTATCATTCATTTCATTAACTAATAACTAGGTGTGATATGGAAATGCAGCCTATATATGTAACCTAAACCTATGTTTAGGTTACATTTCATTAACTAATAACTAGGTGTGATATGGAAATGCAGCCAATATATGTAACCTAAACCTATGTTTAGGTTACATATATTGCCTTTGCCTTGCCCAAGTCAGAGCTGCAAGCGTGCCCATCCCCCTGTCTGGCAATAAATGACTTTGCAGTTGTTTTCACTCTGATTGCCATATCTATGGTACATATCTAGTAGAGACACTATTCATTTATATGTAACACTGCAAAGAAGAAACTCAGACTTTAAACAAACTTGTCAATTATGAAACAGCTCATGTGGACAATGTCTTAAATCTCTGTGTTGACTCCAAAAGATTCATCAGTTTTTCCGTACACCTACCATCCAGTACATTTACAGATAAAAGCATGAAATGCCTTTTGGCCATGCAGAGATAATGAACAATTTTCAACCACCTCTCAGTGTTTCTTTCTCCAGTCGCTTTTCTATTTCTCTTAATCAGTTTTTACTTTTCCTGAGAGTATTGAAAGTGAAAACCATGTGTTTTTTATTTTCTTTTGAAATATGCAAGAATTCTAATTAGCAATTGTCCACGATAATAGTTTTTAAAATTTTCCTTCTCATTAAAATTTAAAATTAAAAAGAATTCAATCTGTTTGATTCAATATGCAGACAGGTATCTATATACATTCCTCCTTATTGTTTTCTTTTTATGATGTAAAATTACTAAAAATCATAATTTATTTTTGTGTACAACTTAAAATGCCGGCAGACAACTTTAACAAAATTTTATGAATATTTATGTCTACCTTTGAGGATCACAGTGAATTGTTTTCCAAAGCAGGCAAGAAGAAAAATAAAATTATCCGCAGGTTAAGTTATGAAAAGATAAAAAGAAAGATTTGCAGTATGGATGAAAAAAAATTGTAAAATCATCTTACAGAGAATGAATAGTAAGCCAGGCTTTACTGTCGCTGACTGAAGGAATTGAGGGATCTAAATTAAAATGTGCACCAGAAAGGGATTTTCTAAAAGAATGCATGACCACTTGAAGGCCTCTTGGTTGGCTGCTCTTAGTGATGAGAAAAACAGGAGAGGGTCGAGGATGGTCAGTATCTGATGCTCTTATTGTGCCCAATCCTGCCGTAACACACATTTCTACTCCCTGTTCTCCACCTGTTCTGCAGAAACGTATGAATACAAAAGACAATTGGAAAGAACTGTATCATGTAATTAACTTCTGGATAGTGAACAATTCAGTGCAGAACTGGGGTTAACCCAGTGGGGTTGGGGGGATTCATGGCTCAAGCTCAGTCATGAACTAGGGCGTTCTTTATCACTTGCCCTCACATCTAACTTCTGGAAATGTACCACTCCCTGATGGGCAAGTAGAATTGGGAAGAGGAGTTGAAGGTTAGTCAGTGTTTCCAGGGGTCTCTGATTTCTCTTATTCCCCAGAGAGAGAAAAGTGGACGAGACCCAGGAATACACATTTAATGCTCAGTGACATCTCCACCAGAAATTGTATATCCATAAAATTTTGGAATCAAATTAATCAGATTGTAGATAACATACCATGATTATATATGCCATATGGTCTTTGTAAAACTATTATCATATGGGTGTATAAAATAGACAAAAAAATAATTTGTCATATATAACTACTATATATATGGAAAAATCCTGAAGTATAAGAATAAAATCTAAACTGTGATGATCTGTTTCCTAAGGGGAGAGAATATGTGATGAGGGACTCTCCATTTCTGCCTTATCATCTCTGTGCCATTTGAGTACTTTAAGATTCACATTTATTAATTTATGAAAGGAAAAAGAACCAATTGAAACATAGATCTAAAACTCTAAAAATTCATTTAAAGTGTTAAAATATTAAAAATAATTGTTCATTCTCATATTCTATAATGATGATAGATATTTATTATATTTATTCTTTAATTTATTCCATAAAGAATTTTTGTCCTCCAAGGTAACATAGAGGTGTAGATTATAAGGGTTATAAAATGTCTCTTCAAGCTATGGTGAAGTGGGAAATGGGTCATAAAGTTGAGATACAGATTAATTTTACATTTTCAATTTATCTCTGCTTTTAAAAATAATATGACAGTGAAAATCCAGTAATACAAAAGTTTGACAAAAAATATAGGACTTAGCATAGCTGATTTCTGTAGGGGACATATAGGAATTATTTTAAAATAAAGTACTATAAGCCCTTTATTACTTTTTCAGTATTAATATCACAGCCATTCAGCTCCACAACTGTGGTCATTATTTATCCAGTCTGCTTTGTTCTCTGAGTGGTGTGGCTTTATGAACTGTGGTGAAGATTAAATGAGGAGACAGACATCATCTGTTATTATCCTGCAATGCAACTAGGAAATTCATCCTACAGTATTAGAAACGGTGAGGACCTCAGCAATTTGAAGACATGTCAAACCAGAAATAGACTTAAGAAGTAATGGTAAGGTGTATAAAAACACATCCTGGATTTGGCATTTTGTTCAAATGGCATTGCTTACTCTGTGACTTTGGCCAGTTCCTTAAATTCTGTGAATTTCACCCCTGGCTTAAAACTCATCATATGAATTAGATAAATCCGAGGTTATAGAGTTTAAGCACACTCTCAATCCTCAAATGTGAATCAAAAAATGCTAGTTATCATTTTATCTCTACTTACTTTCAAAATTTGTTATAAGATTCTTCTGTTTTTCCTTTCTTTCCTGAAAATTAATATTTTAACAATATATAGAGAACTTTAACTAAAATATAATGCCATAACATAACATTGTTTCATAGTTTGTTACTCCAACAAGGCCTTTTTAATCGTAAATGGAAAGTCAATATTTTCCCCTCTCCCTCTTTCCTTCTCTCCCTGCTTTCTCCCTAGCACCTTGTTTCTGAAACCCTGTATTTCCCTGAGGCTCTAGCAGTGACACTAATGGATTTTTTTCTTACTTTTCATGGGAGTTTCATTTTCATGATACCTGGTGAATGGGATATTTTTTTTCTTTAAATTGTGAACATGTTGCTGACATCTGTTCTGTGATAAATGGCTTTAAGAATAGCAATTAAACTTTGAAACACCCTGCTACACTTTGCCGCTGCTCTCTCTACAACACCAGCCCACCATATAACGGCCTCTACCATCAGGATGAGTGCTCTTACTTCTCTCTGTTGATTATTCAGCAGTCTTCATTTCATCTGTTCAGGTAATAACCCTAGGGTATTTGATTTTAACAGCAGCACGCTTAAATTTCATGAAACTTACTAAAAATAGTAACGAAGGATGTGAAGAAAAATATTACATAAAGTTGAACAAAACAAAAAAAAAGGGAAATTTGAATAAAGTTGTATTTATTTATTTTTACATTTTAAAAGTTTTTATAGATTTAGAGGGTACAAGTGCAGTTTTATTACATGGATATAGTGTGTAGTTGTAAAGTCTGGGCTTAAGAGTGTAACTGTCATTTGAGTAGTGCATATTGTACCCAACAAGTAATTTTCTTTCAATTCCTTTGAAAGGATAAAGTGATCTTCTACATGAACTAGTTTATGTGCAGTAACAGCTTGTATTCTAAGCTTAGTCAAATGTAAATTTTAAAATTTCATTCCCACATTAGAGGTACTTTACTAAATATACAGCTACTCTATTAAATAAAATATTATGTTAAGTACTCAAAATTAGCTTTGAAAAGAAATGAATGGAATTAAAACTAAAACTAATATTTATGATTATGCATTCAGTCACAATACAAGATAAAATATTAGGCTTAAGCTGGAAAAGTGAAACTTTTAAGAATTTTAACAAGAAATATAAATATTTGATAGAAATCACTCTTCCCATTTAAAATTAGAGCTGAATGTCAACTGATATTAACCTGAGTAGTATTGAAGTCTCATTAATAAACACTTAAATA
The DNA here is from genome assembly GCA_008750895.1 of Mirza zaza. Lineage (NCBI taxonomy): Eukaryota > Metazoa > Chordata > Mammalia > Primates > Cheirogaleidae > Mirza > Mirza zaza. Next base: position 79,008 of record VSMD01042090.1, read on the forward strand.
CTTATTGTGATTTTAAAGAAACATCGACTAGTTTAATAAACATTAATGATGATTGTCATGATGTGAAATAAGACTCATAAATCAGAGGATGTGGGCAGCAAACTGATTTTCTCAACATATTTGATGAGTTTTACTCCTGTCACCTGACTGGTATTCTTTGATCATGTTTGTAGACCATCCAGGCTGCTCAAATAAATAACAGGTTTTTCTTGTTTATTTACAAATAGGTTTAAATTGGTGATATTTATGTTATTGACTTAATGAACCATTGAATTCCATTTATCTAATAAATCATTTGTCATATTTTCTATTTTATATATCATTTTCCAGTGATAATGTCAGGGGAAATTATAAATATTCATCAACCTCACATTTTAGTAACATCAGAGAACTGTTTTGGCTTCTAGATACAGATCACTAAATTCAGGAGTTTTCCATAGAGATTGGAATCATGGCTTCATTTAATTAAAGAAAAACATTCTAATACAGTTTAAGTATTAGCATAATCTGAAAATTCTTTATCAATTCTCAATATTAAGTCTTGGGAAACTCACTTGAGAAATAGTTGAGTCTATTAAATTCTTCTCTGAACTGGAAGTCATTTCAGGATTCTATGTACTGTTCTTTCATTCAACTCGGCTTCCATATGGAAAATTATTATTGAAATATCCTCCTCAATAGTGGATAATTTTAATTGCATAGATCATAATTTTTCAGTGAAAATAGCAAAAACTTATTGAGCCAAGGAAAATCTCAGAAAATGAGACATTCCTGAGTATAACCATGTAACAATGTTCAATTTATATTATAATACCTGTGAGGGATTCCTGTGGAATTCTAATTTAATGAAAATTCTGATCCAAATACAATAGGAAAACATTATGAATTCTTTATTTAAGCTCCCAAAAGTCTTGTTCTCACCAGTTTTTGTTAAACTACACCGGCCCAAAGAAGAGATTGGGATAATTTTCTAGTTTGAAGTAAATTTTCATGCATGTTCCAGCAATAATAAAAATAAATAATTCTAATCAATTTTGTGGCACTTGTTCTATACAAATATTCATAAATGTAGATTTCCCTTTAGTAGCTAACTTGAAGCAATTCTGCAAAACCCCATATGCACATTAAGTGAAATGAGTGCTATTAGGTCAGTGGATAATTCCAAGGCTTAGATAAGGACAGGATCACCACATTTGTAGATTTATTCTAGCCTTTTTAATGTTAATCTGATAATTGTCCTCAAGGGAGGACAATTTAAGTTCTTTGGATGTTTCTGAAAGGTTATAAGAGTGAAAGTGTGCAAATACTAATAGCACTATTTTGCTCAATAATTAAAGTCAGCTAAAGAAATCAGGCCAAAATATTTCAATTTAAAGCATGCATTCAAATTTTCAAAACAATGCCTGAAATCAAAGATTACATAAAGAATTCATACATATTCAAATGTATTTAACTCTTTTTAAAAGCTACATAGACCTAGGGACAACTTTGCAACCGAGGGATGTCTTTCTGAAGGACCATGGAGCCATCTGTTGGGAACATAATTATCCAGGAAGATGGCAACTCCATCTCTCAGTTTCTCCTGGAGGGTAGAAGCTTAACTTGGGTGGGTGCCTTTCTCCAAAACTACTTCCTGTTACATAAATGTGTTCACAAGTTAATTTTTCCTTTGGGTACAGCAAACTAGCGAACACAGATGGCCACCACGATCACCATGTGTTTTTAGCATATATTATCATATGCTATAAGTGACAAATGGTGCTGTCAACTCCTCTTACTTGAGGACTAGTTATTGCTTACTTTAAGAACATGTATGTGATGGGTTATGTCTGCTTGGCTGAAGTATGAACTTTCTTTCTGCCTTTGCAATATCTTCAATGAATTGCCCGTGACACACATCTTATTTTGGTTTATTGCTTATTTCATAATAAAATTATTTTCTCTCTCTCCTACCTTCGTAGAGAGGTTTTCTGGGTTGGCAGGAAATTTTGTTTTTAATTATGTTTCGGGAATACCTTCATTCCTTTACTAGATCTCTGGCATTCGGCACTCAGGCACAAATTCACCTTGTAAGTCAGCAAGTGTGAGAAGGTATGGCTTCCAAAATTTAGATCAAGCATTCTAACATCTGTCGAGGGTGGTGGTAATTCAGTCATGCCTTTTAATAGTCACCAAGATGCTTTAAATATATTGAAATGTGCCCCCTCTGTTATTAGCAGTCTTGTCCTGCATTTTTAAAAAATGTAATGGATCATTGTTGCTCTAAGGAGTGTGGGATTTTTTTGTGGCCACCTCAAAAGAGGTATGTTGATGTCCTACCTCCTAGTGCCTAGGAAAGAAAACTTTTTTGTAAACAAAGCCTTTGTGGATGTGATTAGGTGAGCTGAAGTCATATTGAAGGAGGGTGAGCTCTTAAACCAACAGGACCAGTGTTCTTGTAAGACGGGGAGAACACCAGGTAATGACAGAGACAGATACTGGAGTATCTAGCTTCAAGCCAAGGAACAACAAGGATCAACAGCTAACACATGAAGCTAAGAAGAGTCAAAAAGGATACCCCCACAGGCCTCAGAGGAAGCATGGCCCTGCCAACACTTTGATTTTGGACTTCCAGAACTGAGTGAATAAATTTCTGTTGTCTTAAGCCACTCCATTTGTGATACTTTGTAGAGTCAATTTAGGAAACTGATACACGAGTCTTTTCCACTCCAGCTGGGGTCTAATGACTTCAGAAAAGAACTTCATTGGTTTGAAACAATTTTTATTCAGTTCCTACCTCAAACACTCATGTGCATGCGTGCGCACACACACACACACACATATATGTATCCTCTAATTACATAGGAAATGGCTCTAATGGAATGCTTTGATTTAAAGTCTGTCTTATTTAAAGCTATTTTTTATTTCAAAAATGTAAGGGGTGCAAGTATCTTTTGTTATGTGGATAAACTGTATTATGCTGAGGTTGGGGCTTTCACTGTGCCTGTCACCAGGATAGTGTACATCGTACTCGATAGGAAGATTTTTATCTCTCACTTCTATCATTCTCTCCCCCCCCTTATTAGTTTCTAACGTCTATTACTGCACGTTATGACCACAGATATCATTTAGCTCCAACTTATAAGTGAGAACATGTGGCATCTGTTTTCCCATTCCTCAGATACTTCACTTAGGATAATGGTCTCTAGTTCCAACCAAATTGCTGCAAAAGACATTATTTCATTCCTTTTTATGACTGAGTAGTCCATGGTACACACACACACACACACACACACACAGGCACACTACAATTCTTTACCTACTCATCAGTTCATGGGCACTTAGGTTGATTCCATATCTTTGCTATTGTGAATTGTGCTGTGATAAACATTCAGGTACAGGTGTCTTTTTTAATAAAAAGACTTCTTTCCTTCTGGGTATATAACCAGCAGTAGGATTGCTGGGTTGATTGGTAGATCTACTTTTAGTTCTTTGAGGACTGTCCACACTGCTTTCCATAGTGGTTGTACAAGTTTACATTCCCACCAATAGTGTATGTGCTCCCTTTTCATTGCAACCACACCAAAATCTATTATTATTATTATTAATACTTTACTTTTTAATAATGGCGACTCTGACAGGGGTAAGGTGGTATCTCGCTGTGGTTTTAATTTGCATTTCCCTGATAATTTAGTGACATTGAGAATTTTTTCATATGTTTGTTGGTCATTTGTCTATGTTTGTTTGAGAAGAGTCTGTTCAAGTCTTGCGCCCATTTTTTGATAGGGTTATTTGATTTTTCTTGCTGATTTGTTTGAGTTCTTTATAAAGTCTGGGTATTAGCCCTTTGCTGGATGTATAGTATGTGAATATTTTCTTCCATTCTGTAGGTTGTCTATTTACTCTGTTGATTATTTTCTTTGTCCTACAGAAACTTTTTAGTTTAATTAAGTCCCATTTATTAGTTTTGTTGCTGTATTTGCTTTTGGGGTCTTACTCACAAATTCTTTGCTGAGGCCAATGTCAAAAAGAGTTTTCCCCACATATTCTTCTAGAAATTTTATGGTTTCAGGTCATACATTTAAGTCTTTCATCCATCTTGAGTAAATTTTTGTAAATGCTGAGAGATAAGGACCCCGTTTCATTCTTCTGCATGTGGTTATCCAGTTTTCCCAGTAAAGCTATTTTTAATTTCTTTCTCCTTCTCCTGTGTTTGAGTGTCAATAGCTCACCTCCTCCATCAACATCAGGATGAAAAATTCAGTTTTTGGAGAGGTTGATCCATGTTGGCAATTGTCAATATGTACTCCAAGGTGAAAAAGAAGATTCTGTAAAGAATAATTTCAAGGAAACTGAGATCCATTATATTCTGAGGAAAGTCATAATCTTTTTGGAGAGGGCCAGGTTGATTAAAGTTAATTGATTATAATATCCCATTTAATGACTGTGTTCTATGATTTCCATTCCAGAAAAATCTCACACTTTTATGTCAACTTATGTGCTTTAGCTTTTATTTTTGCTGCCACCTTACAGGGATACTTGATTATTGTATTTCATTTAATCCTCATAAAAACTACAACAGGAGTACATGTGGTGCTTGTTTTTCCATTCTTGAGATACTTCACTTAGTAGAATGGGTTCCAGCTCTATCTGGGATAATACCATTCATTGGGTGTCAGGCAGATGGGAGGGGGGAGAAGGGATGAGTATATTCACACCTAATGGGTGTGTTGTACACCGTATGGGGGATGGACACACTTGAAACTCTGACTTGAGTGGGACAAAGGCAATGTACATAACCTAAACATTTGTACCCCCATAATATGCTGCAATAAAAATAAAACTATAAAAGGAATTGCTATATCTATTATGGAGTTACACGAATAACTTTAAGCTGATAGGCCATTTGGTCAAAATCTAGTCTTGTGATCTTGGTCCCATTCTTGGGTCTACATCTCTCTATAGGGCTGCCTCACCTAGCAATGTGGGGTTGGTTTGGCTGAGGGGGCTCTGGGGCTGTTCTTCTCCCAGTGGTCCCTGGGCTGTGTCCCCAGTGCACAAGCTAGACTGCAGCAGAATGTGGAAATGAAATATTCTAACTTATTTCCCAGGACACTCTACCCTAAGCTCAGTGTTCATGTACATAGTTCAATGTTTTAGGTGTCTTTATCATTCTTTTCCTATTTGTTGCCTTTTTAATTTGCTTTAATTACTTGAAATTGCCTTTTCTGTTTTCTATTACGTTTAATTAAGAACAAAATTCAAACTTTTTTGAGAGTTAAGAGATTATATCTTCAAAAAAAATCAAGATGTTTCTTTTCATATCTTTTGTATCCTTTTGAAATGAAAAAAAATTAGAAGTAAAAATGCTGATATTTGAAAAAAATCACAAAGTAATGTATTCATATTTATAAGTGTATACATTTATTTTAGTGATATCCTTTTCTATTGTCCATAGAGGTGAAAGTCTATGCTGCCAAGTTCTTTAATGAGAATTTAAATTTAAACTTATTTTAACCACTGAAACAGGGAGTATTTGTTAACATCATAGACTTAATAAAAATAGAGTTTCCATGGATTTACGTTATTTAATTATAATACATTCTTATTTCATAATTCCCTAGGTATAATATAGAAAATACATTAGTATATAGTACTTGGGCCAGACTGTAACTCTGGGAACAACTGGAGCCCACAGGACGGAGCCTCTGGAAGTTCTTATGGGCTGGCTCAGCCCTGACACAGCAATGGGTAGGGACCAGCCAGCCAGGGCTGAGGACAACCTCTCCCTGCAGATGTGGGGCCAGCTGGCTGGGGCCTGGGGGATTCCAGAGTGCAAATGTCCATCCAGATCTGAGTCAAACAAATTTTATGTGTTACTGAATATTTGCCTTCACACGAGAGTGTTTAAATCAGAGTTCCTGGAAAAGTTAGTGTATTGGTCTTGGTTTACTACTCAATAAAATTTTGTGCTCCCATGGTGGGGTGGAAATGGGACCTTGTCAGAGGTGTGGTTATATTTATAACAATAAAGTGAACTTCATTATTGAACATACATGACTGGCATCTATCAAACTATACCTGGGCACATGAAACATGGTAAAAAGGCATGCGTTCAAATACACCTCTGGTTCTCTTTTTTATAAGTATTTTATCCAGGGGATATATTTCTATCCACATGAGGGCATCCTGCTCTTTGCAAAATTCTGATTTTCACAGGTTTATACCCCCACATTATGATGACTATCAGATAACCCTGTGGCTCAAGGCCACCCCACCAAAACATCCTAGTGAGGGATTTCATCAGCTCCTCAGAAATCAAATTTAAAGCAGACAGCGTATTTTATTTCATACTTAATACCCCTTCTGGTTTTTTGCTTTTGTTTTGATTAGGTGTCTTTCAACATTTCAGGGTAGATGTGTTTGTTCTTTATGTTTCAGGAAATTTGGGTGGTTGCGAATAGATTTTCTAGGTGTGTGGCAGATTGTCAAAAATCTAGGCACATGGAAAGATGTAACAAAACACAAACTGTGCCCTTTTTGAGATACTCCAGAGTTTCATCAGCTCTGTCAATTTCCATTCTAGTGATGCCATTTCTTACTATAAAAACAAGAATGGGATCTCTAATTTCCATATATGTAACTTTTATATTATGGCTCTCAGAAGCATAACAATAGTAATAACTAACTACAAATAGAAAATATTAAAAAATTATCAAATGTCTAGGTCATCCTTGGTAATCTCTGTAGTAAAAGACAATAGTTTTGTCATGGTCTTTATTTTAGGATATTTTTACATGTATTTCTTGGGAAGACAAGGTCAATGTTTCCTATTGTATGTAAGGGACATCCTGAAGCAATGGACACCTTTGGTTACTGATATTTTTTTCATGTTTCCAGGAGATAAAGGCATACCCCTAACTTCAAATTCCATGTTGTGGAGAAGCCCAAAGCCTCTGCAATTTCCTTAGACTCCCAGATACTTTTACATTCTTGTCCCCATGGTTTGGGGTTCTGCTTTTGTATCTTTTCCTATTTCTACACTGTCCCATAGTGATTTAGATTGAGCCTCAGCATCTCTCCAAACAGGCTGACAAGACTCCCCTCAAATAAAAAGCACTGCTGGGACCCTGGAGGAGAGATTCATGCTGTACTCCACAGAGCACAACTAGCTGCCCCCGTGGGCATTTGGGTGTAGCCTAGTCTCATTCAGACCCAGCCACTGGGGTGCTCTTCTTCCTCCTCTCCCATGGCAAGGGGTAAATAAATTCAGGAATGGACAAATCTGCAGAGAGTGTCCATGATTAAATTCAGGATTCTAGTTTAACTATCAGAGCATGCTAAAATTATGCTCACTATAGAGAGCAATTGAATCCCAGTTTTTAAAGGCATGACACGCATATATTACAAAAGTTGGTTTATAAAATAAAAGCTAACGTGGCTAGAATATTTAAACTGTCATTTGGAGGGACAAGGAAAGTGCTAATGGTATCAGAAAACAGAGTGAGTAATTCTAGAAACAGCCTAGAATGTCTTTGACAACATAAAAAAGAGCCTATGTATATGCAAAGTCTATTGCAATGGTTTTTCACTAGTAGAATAAATGAGGAGGCATATATACTGAAAAGTTATCTGACACTTGAAACATAAGATATGATAATCTCTACTTGAGGAAAAGTAGAAAAAACGGACCTTTTGGAAAATTCACTTAATGTTAAATATTATTTGCTATGATCGTATTATCTAGAGCTGAATTCACCACTCAGCCTAGAAACTCAAATGCCAGTACAAACTCTGCAGTGTCCCATTTGGTCCCTTGTATTGACTATCAAGTTCAAGGCCTTTTAATACAGCATTTAATACAGTCATGCATTTGGAAAATCTGTCGTTATAGCAGAATGTCCAACTGCTGCTTTATTACCTTTCATATTGCCCTAGAGAGGCTTAAAGAAAGATATGGAAAGAAATAATAAACAGCTCACATATATGGTTGTCTCAATAAAATACTATTTTTCTAAATATTGGCCTTTTGGGACATATGAAATCCATATAAAATGTCTGATTTACTAAAATATATATTTTAATAACCTATCTTAGATACTGTACATTGTATGTGTTCTTTGGCATATACTTGTTGTTTTAGATGTCTTTTGTCTTTTAGCAAATACAGTAACAGAAGATCCAGTGTGATTCCAATATTTACTATTAAAACCCAATTTTACACTTAAAACAATGTATTTGGATTATGCATGTTTTTCATGTTAGAAACCTGAGAGAAAGCACAAATTTGGATATGTATTAACAAAAAGAAAAGCATATCTCCACACTTCTCTTGCGTTTTGTTTGTCTGTTTTCTTTTGTTTGCATGCTCATTTCACTGCCTAGGAAGCTGTAAAATTAGCACCCAACGTAATTCTCTCCAGAATTAGGGGGCAACAAATGGATGTAAAATATTGTACAACATCTGTCTGGAAAGTATCCAGCCCTTGTTAAGATAACATGTTCATATTACACGGCTGGATACTTTCCAGACAGACCTTCATATATTCCATGTATTCTGAAATGTCATTGATTATGTGGGCACAGTCTAGAGAGTGAGACAAGGAGCTGCAGCAGGGTTGTGTCAGAGCCAGTGCTGGAGAAAGGAAGCCCCTACAGGCCAGGGAAGCCGCGGGCATGAGCTGGTCCATGCCAGGCAGCGTATTGCCACCTGCAGCCCAGGAGTACGGGAGAGAGAGGAATGAGCCAGGAGCTTTTTTTAAGAGCTCGAACTCCAAGCTTAGGCATTTGAGATTAATCTGATGATTTGTGGTAAAATTATTCAATGTCAACATTTTGTAATTTAAACCAAGAGCGGGAAGTGATATCCTAAAAGCCACTGTCAGGAAAGACTAGGCAGAGTGGGTGGTGTGTGTTGAAGCTGGAGGGAAAGTGGGCCAGAGGATGGCAAGGGGAGGTGTGGCCACCGTTAGTTCAGGCTGTGGTCTCCAAATTGAGGTGGATGTGCCAATTGGTATGGGGAACATTTTCTAACTTGTTTGTACATTTATCTTCAAATCTCACCCTTTGTACCTGTTCCATAATATACATAATATGCATAATATGTTAATAGTAGCATTTGTGTATCATATGTGGGGAAGTCCATAAAGATGCATGGTGAAGGGTTCTCCATAGCCATCTACTGGTGGAGAGTGTGGTTCGAAGACTGAGATTAGGTTTGTGGTAGGGAGAATAGAAAGGAAAGGATGGATACAGAAAACATCCTTTAAGTGGAGGGAGCCACTTGCCTAACAAGCATTTTGACATCTGAGGTGCGGAATGACATGACTGCAATGGAGTCCAGAATTAATATTAATAATAGCTTCTTAATGTGCAAGTTGTAAGAACATCTTAATTGAGGATTCAATAATTCTTCTATTTCTTTCTCTTACATTTATCACCAAGAGGCATGTGAACGAGTTTACACGTGGGCACAACTTCTTTTGCACAGTACGATCAAGGATACATTAACCAGGTTCTGATGATGAATTTAAGTGCCTTTTTTTTACATTCTAAAATTATGTTACAGATGTCTTAAACTCTAGGAAAATTTGATTAGTCTGATTTTGGTCCTTATAGGACAACAAATGTCAAAAGTTTTTAAATCATGGTCGATTTTTCACCTTAAGAAAAGTTTTTGACTTTAGCTTCTTTCATATAGTGAACTTTCCTACTATATTAAAATATAAATCAATTTAAAATATTATAATTTGCATAAAATTCTTCAGAGGCAGACACAGAGAGATTGAGTCTCAAGGCATGATTAAATTTAGGATTCTAGTTTAGCTATCAGAGCATACTAAAATTTATGCTTGCTATAGAGATCAATTGAATGCCACTTTTTAAAGGCATGATACCATATATTGCAAAAGTTGGTTTATAAAAGAAAAGCTAACATGGCTAGAATATTTAAGCCGTCACTTGGAGGAACAAGGCAAGTGCTAATGGTATCAGAAAATAAAGTGAATAATTCTAGGAACAGCATAGAATGCTTTTGACAATATGAAAAAGAGCCTATGTATATGCAAAGTCTATTGCAATGGTTTTTCACTATTAGAACAAACCTTAAGAAATTTGCCTGGCTTCCTTATACTTCCACAATTGAAGTCTAATTCCATCCAAAGCATGAAAGATTATAACAAAATTAGTGCATGGCCCCAAGTATCTGCTTATTAGTGACCTCTTACTCCTCAGCTGATACAGTTACGAGTTTTCTTCATCAGTGCCTATGAATACTAAGTTGAGCTCAAATAGTTGCATGGTTTTAGTACATAAAAGATTGTGTCGGTAGCCTGCCAGGTGGCCTCTCTGCATGGAGATACATCAATTCCCTGTGCCTAACACTGAAAGTCTATCCACACATGCATCCTAAGATTGCTCCTCCAGAGTTATTTTGAGGATTTTCCAATTAGATTTTGAAAATCGCTGTTACTCAAAAGTTTATATAATCCATCTTCTTTGCTTTTATTATCACTATGTCAAAGAAGAATTTGCAATGTTATCCAATTGTGGAATGACCCTTCTCTCCAAGCTTTTGAAAATCAAATACGAAAGGCTCTCATGAAGTGTCATTGTAAAGGAAAACATTAAAGATCAAAACACATTCACCCTTAATTACGATTGAGAATTACACCATTAGCAAGGATATTACCATCATATTCTACCTGTTATCTTTGACCTTCTTTGAGAAAGCTGGGAGGAAAGCTGTGGTCAGTCTGTCTACCTTTGAGGTTCATTGGAAATGGTAGAGCATAAAATAGAGAAAGAGAACCTTAGTGTAATAGCAAATTTTTCCTGGTATTGTCTCCTTACTGAGTTCTCATTTGAAAGTGCCCAGTCATGCTGAAATACACCCAGAAAGAGAAATAAGTGCCCAAATTTTCTTATCTTTAAAACAGGTAGCAAGACTTCTTTCTTGCTGTGAGACATAACATCCTAATAAATTGTTGAAAGGAGAAGTATTAATATATGCATCCATTTCAATATTGTCATTCCTGGCAAGTTGAGTGGAAGCAAGTCTCTCCCACATAAAAGTTAGAAAATGGGAATACATTTCCTCTTCGATATATTATATGATCAAAATTTTGTTAAATAGTGCATTGAGAAAAATAATATATCATAATTTACTGTGATACATCCCAGGAATGCAACAGTGGGTCAATATGAAGATATCTATTAATAGTGTCCGCTATATAAACAGGGCTAAAGGGAAAAATTGTATGATAAACTTCATAAATGCAGAAAATGTGTTTGACATCTTTCAATTTTCAACATACACTCATATAATAAATAGGAATTAGTACATATGTTGACATATATATGTATACGTACATATATACATAGATATATGTACACACATATATAAAATTAGACAAAAGAGTAAAGGCACAGGAATGAGATAAAAGAGGCAAAATTATATAGATTGCAGGTAATATGATTTTATATTTTAAAAATTCACAAGAATCAATGGAAAATTACTATAAATAGAAAAATTCAGTAAAATTGAAGGTTATATAATCAATAATCAATTTATGATAATTACTGGTTATATATACATGTATAGAGAAGGCAAATAGAATAGACTCATTTATAATAATGAAAATTAATGTAATACATAAAAAAGTATACTAACTAGGCATAAAATTAAACTTTAAACTCTAAACTCTCGTGAAGAACATAAATTAGATCTAAAAAATTGAATACATCTCATATCTATTTTTCCACTAGATCACTTTTGAGAATATGACCCACTTCCCCTGTATCTCTGTCCCACTTGGTCTTGGCACAGCCTGCTTGAACAAATAGTAAGTGCTCAATAAATCTTTTTGAATAAATGGATGACTAGATGTCTTGTGTAGATACTTCAGTATTGAATGATTTGGGAAACATCAAATAATGAAAGTTTTACACACCATAAAAGACCTGGTTTGTGTTATTGGGTTTTCCTTTAGATACAGAAATTTACCTTTTAAATCTGTACATATGCATGTCACTTTTTTTAAAAAGTGAAAGGATTCTGCATATTACAAAATAATTTCTGTCCTTATGTAATGGTTTTATTTGAAATTTCCTTCAAATAATAAATTACTCTAGTAAGTAAAACTATTTCTGAATTGAATAGCAAAATTAAACCTGGTTTAAAAACAACTTTCTGGTTCTGTGATAGAGTGATACGGATTTTTGCCTGCTTACTGAGATATATGGAAATCTGATACTCAGGTTACAGACATCAGTGTGCATCTTCTTAAATTCTTCTGCAAATACTTCTGAATGCACACGATTAGCTAGATTTCAATACAGTTGATCCTTGCACAATACAGACTGGAACTGCACAGGTCTACTTATAGGAGGAATTTTTCCAATCATATGCAGATTTAAAATATAGTGTTCAAGGGATGGAAATGCACATACATAGAGGGAGGCTTTTCACTCTTCCTTATATGCAGGTTCTGCAGGGCCCACCATGGGACTTAAGTATGCACAAATTTTGGTGTACGTGGAGATCCTAGAACCAATACTCCTCATAGACTATGGAACAATTGATAGTTTAATCTAAAGTTTTCATGCAATTAAATGTGTAAATCTTAAGTGTACATTTGTTGAATTTTGACAAATGCCTGCATCAGTGAAAATGCTAATTTCATTGGATAGGATATTGAGATATTGAAATTCCTTACCAGAGCAATGGCTTTATTAACTCCCAGGGAATCGCACAGAGACATAAAGAAAAGCCATCAGGAAAAGCTAGGATCAATATGTGAGAAAAATATATCTAAAATTCAATAATTTAAATAGCCAACAGTGCTCATATATTTTCCTCTGTTTCTTTATTAGAATCATAAATGTAATGGCTTTTATTATAACTAGAATTCCATATGGAAGAGGTAAGGTTGTTAATTTGATTTATCTATCAATTACTCAATATGTTTAGTCTGTACAAGTATTTTATTAAAACTCAGATTAATGAGACATGCTTTAAGTCTCTCAAAAAAGTCAACAGTTTTGGATAAATTTAATTCCATAAATCATAATTGTAATTTTGGCACAATAGAATCATTGTCTGCATATAGCCAATATATACATGATTCCAGAATATTATCAACAGTCCTCAGGACACTAATATTGTTAAAGAACTCAGTTAATTGTTCTATATAATACAGGCTTTTTCTTTGAGTGCTCTACATAATTTTGAAAGTGTCCCTAATTAAAATAGCACTACAAGAATGCTCAATACAATTTTTCTTTAACAAAAAAGCACTTTAAATGTTATTTATGTAACTTAAACGGAACCACTTCTAACTCTCTTTATAGCTGTCAGCAATAAATAGTTCATTTTTCATACATGCTAGTGAATAGGTACCAAGGCACATGAGCCTCTTTTCAAAAAAGTAAAAATTAACTTAGTCTCCATACATTGTCAAATCTTACAGAAATAAAGACCTTACTTCACTTCTTGAAAACATGATTTTCTCAGCCTGGTTCTAATAAAAGCAATTTGTTATAGATGGCATAATTTATTCCAAATTCCTACATAGAAAAAACTTGTCACCAGTGAATATTTAAAAAAATAACCAACCAACCAACCAATCAACAGCTTTCACTTTTCCTCTTGTATAGGGTGGAGATTTGTGTGGTTTTGACCCATTTAATCATGGCATCCTTTCCGCATTTGTAGGGAGTAACGAGCTGAAATACCCGGTGACAACTGGGTAAAGGAGATGCCCAGTTAGACTGCAACCTGCACAGGCACTGCTACTGCTAGATGTTTAGGTTCTGCTTCCTGCTTCTTTTTATACACGCTTTAATATGTCTTACTGTCCAGCCTTGAGATTTATATAAAGTATAGTTTTAAACTTCTAAACTTTGTGGAAACTGTATCAGTACTGCCATTGTGTTGTGATCCTATAATAGAAAGTGCTAACTTTCTATTTAATTAACTATTTAATTTAATTAACTATTAACTAATTAACTATTAATTGACTAATTAGTTAACTAACTTTCAATTTAACTAACTAATTAATTTAATTAATTAACTAATTAATTAACTATTAATTTAACTAATGAAATTAACTATTAATTAACTAATTAACTATTAATTAACTAACTATTAACTAATTAACTATTAACTAATTAACTAACTAATTAACTATTAATTAACTAACTAATTAACTATTAACTAATTAACTAATAGTTAATTAACTATTAACTATTCTATTTAATTAACTATTTAATTAAGTTTCTAACTTAATTAGCTGCCACTAGTGGTGTCTTTTTTTTTTTTTTTTTGAATGCTAGCCTATTTTCGTGTCTGCATGTTAGATATATAAATAATGTTTATTATTGTGGTAAGAAGAACAATATCTCCTTATTAGGATAAACGATGCTGGAAATTTTCAACAAAGATGGTTTTCCCCCATCCCAATGCTGAGTTTACACAACTTGCCTCCAGTTTGCCTCCTGCTCAAAATGGATGAACACACACGGCTTGAAGGAGGAAGGAACCCAGGTGGCTTGTGGCAGTGAGATCGAAACTTATTTTCTCATATTTCATGTCAACAGGCCTGAACAAGCAAAGTGCCCACGTTGCGATCTTCATCCTCATGGTCAGAACTCAGAGCCACTGCCCACAAAGGGGGTGCAGGGAGAGCCCTGGGGAAGGTCGACTCATGAGGTCATTTTAAGTGTCATCTCGGGAGAACTGAGTCCGCCTTATCAGTACCCCTGATCATGAGATAACTGGGAATGATGAGGAAATGTAAAGAAAAGCCAAGAATCGAAGACATAAAAAAGAAATGTGGGACTCCCATCCTTTTTTTCAAGGAAATGATGTGAATGTTTGTGAAACGGAAAATGCTCTCTCTCTCTCTCCTTGCAGTACGAACAAGCTTCCCACAGACCGACTAACCGGCTGCTGTATCATCTAGTTAATTTCCAAGATTGCACTTTATTGTCCTGATTTTATGTTCTCTCACTTTTTTCTGTACATTTTTTTCACAATTTAAAGTTATTTTTGTCATTTCACCTTATAACAAATGAGTCAACCAAAAAAATAAAAAGGTCCCCCTAATGGCTTTACTTCTCCAGCTGTGGGGATGCAGGAGTCTTTTCAGGGCCTCCTTTATCTTCACCAGCCTTTGTCACCCTCATCCAGGTGCTCCTGCCACTTCCTGACCACGCCCACCCCACCTTTACATGGTCACCACACTTGGTGACCACGACTTCTACGGGACAAGTGGGTAGGGCCCCTGAGCGCTTGGTCCTGCAGCCTAGTTAGTTCATTATTACTTCCCCACCACTCCCCAGCAAGCCCCCACTCACTATGTCAGGATCAACAACCAGGCTGTGCCTGGAACATCGATGTCAAGCCACCTGCTCTCTGGTGCTGCCTACTTTCATTTGAGGCCACACACTCCTCCCAGGTTCAGAATTCTCTGATCTCAATGACACCTCCACCAAAGTGACCTTTGTCCTCTGTCACCACTCCTTCATGCTCTCACTTCCTGATTCACCCAGTTCAGATCCTCAGCACCCCCTAAAACCCCTGTGAAGGTCTAACATTGGCCCAACAGATTTCGAATCTCAGGTGAAATATGTGAGTCCACACTAGTGAAGAGTAGAACTCTGCAACTTGGTCGCAGGGCAGGCAGGAGGATGCCGGCGGGTCAGTGGTCCAGGTGACAATGATGCCAAAGGCAGATGAGCCCCAGCTAAAGGGTCGCCAGGTAGATGCAACAACACACAGACATTGACAGTGAACAGCACAGAAGATCCCCAAATGCCTGGAGTTGATGTAGTATAGGGACATTGTTGTGTATAATGAAGGCATCTGCTTGAGAGAGATGTATTGCAAAGTCTTCAAAAAGAAGGTAATGACTTGAAAAGCAAAACTTATTTTGTTTTAGGGGCACTTAATTATATGGAATTCTGCTTTAGAATCTGTGGCAGCAAGCTGGATAGAGAGCCTTGTAGTTTAATATAAAAATGTATTGTAACTTCCTTCAACAAAGCAATGAATGGTCCTTTCAAATAAATACTTTCAAAAGTTTTGCAAACACTGTTTTCATAAAACACTCAATAAAGCTTCCTTAACCTACCTTTCTCTGAAAAGTTTCTTTTCCTGGAAACTCTTTTTCCCTGAATTATTTATTGATAAGATAAACTTGTGATTTTTTTTTTTAATAATGCTCTTAAGTACTAAACTTTTCATTTACAATGAGAAAAATCGTTTCAGTTTTAAGTATTGTTCATGTTTACCCTTCTCTCATATCATAAGGAAAAAAATATAACATTGACTGGTTGGAACATTTTGATGGAATTACCATGCTGTAGAGCTTTTCTTTTTTCAAGGTAAAATAGTTTTAAGTTTATAAATGTCTTTGAGCAAAATTCTCTCAGTCCAAACAGCAACAAGTGCCATACAAACCAGTGTTTACTTTCTACCGTCTAACAAAACCACATTTAATATACTCTTGACTTCATCAGTGCATAGTTTCTCATCTCCATAAAGAAACAGATTCTAATTTACCATTTTTAATGTAATTAAGCAAAGGGAAAATTCTATAACATGTATTGCTTTGTCTCTAGTTTTCTGTTAACCCAGTTTAAAAGCCGGACTAAAACAGGTTAAATACGCAGACATGAAAGGAGTCTGCAGAAATATATTCACACACTAGTTTAATCTTAAATTAAGACGGCCTCTTACTTAAGTTGAAAACCCATTCAAATAAAAAAGAGGACAATATTTTTTCTGGATGAAGACCCAAATCTATATGCTTAATGTATTCAGGAATGGATTGCATCAGTTTCAGGACATTAACATTATAAGGATTTTACATAGATTTAATGTAAGATAGAGTAAACTAGTGGGAAGAGTCAGAGGGGTTATTAATAGTAGCTTAATGTGCTTTTAGTATTTTTCCCTGAAACTCTTATTTATGCTAACAATTACATTTGTTTGATGGGTTCATAGAATTATAAGGACCTTAGAAATCTTTTAATGAATAGTTTTCACATCTAGAAATGGGATGAGACTTTTTCATTCAAAGCTTGTGGCATTTGACGATTATAGTGCAAAAATAGTAAATAGAGAGCAGGTGGAGGTGAACTTTAATTAATTATTGTCAGATATAATGTGCTTTTAAAGCTAAATATTGTAAAAATTTGATACTTAGAATTTAGTAGCAAAATGAAGGGTGTCACTTAACTGGGTATATTTGTGATGCCCAAGGTGTCCCTAGAAGCCATTAGCTAAAGTTATTTTTGTTTTCTTTTGAGCCAGGATATTCATTTAAAAATCAAAAGCTGGAAGTACTGGAGACCTGGAGAGTAGAACAATGGGTCCTTGTGATTAGGGGGCCCAGAGAGGGGAGGATAATAATGGAGTCCAACTAGTCTAACCGGAAGACTAATCTTCGAGAACAATTTCCAGAGATGAACTACTCGTAAATCCCATAAATACTCTCCAATATACCCCCTAAAATGCACTCTCTTCTCTTGAGCACAGAGCTAGACTACATCTCCCAGACTTCTGCGATTAAAAGCTGCCATATGAATGGGTTCTCCAGAGACTTCCAGGTCTCCATCTTCTTCCGATGTCCCTCCCTCCTGTCATGCTGATGCTGTTTGACTCTGGCAAAATGGTCCAAATTCTTCCTGTTCCAAGGTGTCCTGGGACTGTTTTTCCCTCCTTCTTTGCCTAACTGACTCTCACTGACTCCCACCCTCACCTGAATCGTCAGTTTCTCTGTGGCCTTTTCCTCATTTCCCAGACTAGCTGACGTCACCCAGACTTCCTCATTGTACCCTCACTGGGCTAACTGGGTATGCATTTGTGCGATTATGCAACACTAATTTTTCCCACTTGGGCTTGAAGCTTGGTGAAAGCAATGACTGTATCTCGTAATTCTCCGCACCTCAAATGGCCAGTGACAGGATCTGCAAGTCATGGGTCCCCCAAAAGTCCTGTGTAAAGCAGAAGTCTGAAGCAGAGACTATGGTCTTATGAGGATAGTTCTTTTGCTTTCTGGGAAACTACAGCCATCAATCAGCCTCAGAAAGGGTGGGGACTGGGTTTGTAGAGACCCTGTCCCGCTGGTCATTTCCCCAGGCCTGGAGTGTGCACCATGCAACACAGCTTGTGCAGGGAGAAGACCCTGCTCCCTCCCCGGGCACCTCTTTACTTTAGAAGGTTACACAGGCTCTGGGCAGCCTCTAGACTATGCAGCCATGCAGGGGATGCCTGCCTAGCTCACACTGATGGAAGGAATTCAAGAGCATGCAATGGGGGTAGAACATTTTGTTTTCATCCTTCTTAATTTTTTCTTGATGTTCTCTTTCTTTCATCCCTCATTACAAGCTTGTTGCATACCTGAGAAATGTGACAACAGAAAAGGAAGGCAAAAAGAATGTTTTGTTGAACTTGGAGTTTCACTACCTTAAACTCTTAAGAAACATGGAAAAGGGCCCTGAGACAGACCCAAGATATGGGAGAAACATCCTACTAAACAGGACTGGAAAACTCTTTCTCAGGCTGGCTAGGGACAGCGGGGCAGTGAGATAGAAGACATGAGAGGAGAAGGGCCCCTCGGGACCTAGGACCAGGAACTTAGGAAAGTACAACACAGAGTGGACAACATGCTCAACATACACAGACCATATATCCTTCCAACTTCAGGAGTAAGTGCCCACTCCTGAGTCCAGAGGCTGTGCTACTGTATTTCTATTGTGTCTGGAGAGTTCCTTCTCAACAGACTTCAGTGTGATGCCAGTTCATGGACCACCAGGAGTAAAACCAGAAACATTGTTTGGATTCTCCACTGGGTTGGGCAATGTCTCAAGACACTTGTAACCTCCCTGAGAAGGAAGGTGGCACTCTACACAACTGGCTGGGTGGCAGAAGTGCCAGAGGTAAAGTCTGAACCAGACCCACACTAGTTTGAGCCAGGATTCCCTACACACCTGCAAACATTTCCAACTGGACTGCAGGCAGCTGGGATGCAGATCTTTAGCAAAAGGGCTGTTCTTTCAAGAATCCAGCTATTGCTTCCAGCTTGGACTTCACAGATTCTTACAGCTTATTTGGGCAAAGATTGATGTTCTCTTACTTCTACACCTATGACACCATTTGAATTTTCTTTACCATTAGCATTAAAATGGTATAAGCCACTGAACAGGTAAATTGAAAAGAGAAAGATAATTTCTCCAAAAAGTGATGGAATAGTAATTGTGTTGGAGAACATATGAATTTTCAAGATGGTTTCTGAATTTCTTCTGTGAACATTGGGCTTTATCAGTTTGCATACTTCTGAGTTCTGAGCTAACTCAAGTGAAACTATATTGAAAATATATGAGATAACATACTCTCCTATTGCAATAAAAAGGGTGTGCCTCTTCCTATAGGAAACTAATTCCCTCCACTGTGTGCCACAGCCTATTGCTCATTCTTCTAAAAAACACAAACTATTCCTTTTTGGATCATCAATAGCTCCCATTACTCTAATTTCTCCCCTAATAAACTGCCTTAATATTTACAGCAAAACTGTACAAAAGAGCTGTCTGCATCTTCTGCTTCCATTTCTGCACTTTCCACTCCATCTTTAATTCACTGTATTTTGGCTTCTGTCCCTCCTCCCAGTAGAATCCTCCTAATCAAGGCCACCTATGACCCTTGTGTCATTAAACCCTGCACACATTTTCCCCTTTTCAAACTCACCTACTTTGCACCTTCCACACTCTCCTCCATGGATCCTGTGGCACAACCCTCTCCTGCCTTCATAGCTGCCTTCCCTGTCTCATCATCAGCCTCCTTTTAGTATCTCCCTTGAGAAATGTTGTGTTTCCAAAGGTTTTGATGCTAGTCCTCATTCATCTCTCCCTACATGTTCTTCTTGTCTAATCTCAAGAGACTCTCTAATGCCAATTACCACATGAGTGTCAAGGTTTCTCAAGTATTCATTCTCCTGTAGACCGACATCCTGAGTGCCAGACACATATTCCCTTCTCTCTTGCCCATCTCCATGGAAACTCAAACTGTTTAGCATTCACCTCATCATTTCTCCTCATCACTGTCCTCTCCTCTCTCCAGGCCCATTAAGAATCTCAATTCTTTTCCTACCTTACACCAACAACTTTCCATTTACCCAAAGTAGAAGCCTGGACACATTCTTTCATCATTGGGGTCTACCGTTTGTCCATATCACACAACTTCTTCAAGAGACTTTCAAGTAGATGTGATGGCAATAGCACTCCTGGGTTGCTAAGTACACAACATGAACAGCTGTACTGGCTGATCCTTCATTCCCAACATTCAATAATCACAAAATATGTTTAGCTTTGCTTCTAGTATATCTGTTGCATATATTCATTTTTTTTCATTCTATTCCTAGCAGAGCCTGTGATCATCTTCTCCCTGAACTGTGGATCCAGCTTTCTGACTGGTCTCCTGCCTCCTGTGCTGCCCCTCCAGTTTCTGTAGTTGGAGTGACATTTATAAACACTGTTCTGTTACTTAAGGTCTTAAATAGCCTCCCATCACTGTATAAATGATGCACAAAGCTCCTGGCCTGCAAATCCTCCAGATCTGGCCCCTCCTGTCTCATTCTTGCAGCTCTTCCTCCAGGGTCAGGACTTATTCTTTCATCTGTCCCAAAGGTGTTGTGCTGTCTCTCACCTGCAGGTCTTTGTCACTTCCTCTGCCTGGGACAATCTTCCCCTGCCTATATTCCCCACCTGTGGTTCAGGTTTCAGCTCAAACGTCTGCTATTATAACACAATTGAGTTTTGTGGTGACTACAGGTTTGTGTCTTCCAGAAAGACAGGGGATTCTTGTTCACTAATGTACCCTAGCATCCAACGCAACGCTTGGCATGTAGAAGGTACTTAACAAATTGTTGCTGTTGATTGGGTAAGTTTTATTGTGTCCTCATAATCTCATATATATATGATTTATAAAACCACAAACACTTAAAACTATTTTTGGGAATACTACAATCTATGAGACACAAGTTACATATTTAAATTGTTTCCTCTCATCTTGATACTGAAAAGAATAAGATTCTAAGGAATAAATAAAATCCAAAGCCTCAAATTTTTAAAAAGAAGTTGTATTTAACTACCTCTGAACTCAAATCTACACTAAAAATAATTCACTACAAATAATGAGCTTTTTGCTCAAGCAGAGAATTGTGTGACAGCTTCTCTGTGGAAGATAAAGTGGCTTTTTTTTTTATTCAGAATTGCTTCTCATTGAAATCCTTGAGATTTAATTTCCATGTAGGGGAAAGAGGATCTAGATTAACAAGAAAAAAACCCTCATCATTTGCTACTGGTGAGTCTTAGCATATTTTTATTATAGACTAATAGTCCAAGGACCTAACATTGTGGAAAAACATATGGTATATTATCTTCTGGTTGCATTGTTTTGTATTGTTCTATTTTTTTCCGTCCCAGGGAAATAGTTTATAATTGCTTATCATTTATTTTTCTCACTTCCCTTTATAAATTATGCCCAGGATCTATAAACAATGAAATAAAAATTGCATACTTGCTGAATACGGGCTCGAAAAGGAAATACATCCCTACCTTTAAATGTAAGGAAATGCCTCTTGAATGCAAATGCATTATTATTAATAGAAACTCTGAGATATACTCAAATGTTTGAATTGGAACCTACAGATTATTCCCTGAAATAATAAAATGGCTGAAAATGTTTGGATGCTTTATTTGGTATCTTCTGATATTATTTTATCTCCTACATTTTGATGAGAATTTTTCACGGATTCTCAGCCTATAGAAAAAACTTTTAGCTCAGAATATTTAAGTTGCAGGTTCCTTGGGGGAAGACCACAGGTCTTTGGAAAGCAGAGACAGTCCCCAGCTGTGTGCTGAGAGAGCAGATGATTCTCAGGCACCACAGAGCCTGGCTTCTGCCTTTCAGAAGTGATCTTCCAATTCCAACAGCGAAGACAAAGACGGTGCAACTAGGAAGCATAACAACCCCTGAAAAATATTGCATAAGCTATTTTTCACTGGGCAGAATGTATGTTCTAGAATGTGCAATAAAGATATAATACCAGCCAGATCTACATATAAAATTAAACTTTTCTAGAGCAAGAAAAAAATGTTTGGTACAAGTAAAAAGAAACAGGTAGAAATAATTTTAGTATTATTATTTCCTTAGTCCTATATATCCAAAATATGATCATTTCAGCATAAAATAACTTTAAAATTATAAATGAGATTTTTTTTTTCTAATTGAATCTTCTCAATCCAGTGTGTTTTCTGCACTTACAGCACATTTCAATTTAGACCAAGGGCCACGTGTTAGTGGATGTTGTATTGGAGAGAGCAGATCTAGACATTAAGAAAAGGGGTGATGGTTGGGGCTAGAGCAATCAGAAAATGGCTTTTGGTAGAATGAGCGTTGTTAACCATACAGTTGGTTCAGACTGGTAATAAGAGTAGGCAGTATGTTTTTGAGGAGGTGGATTGAGGTATGATAGTGGCGGGAGCAAAGACCAAGAAGTGAACCCAACTCAGTGTGGAGGGTGAGTACAGAATCACTGGAGGGAGTTAAAATGAGGATGGGAGAACTAGGAGCTAAAGCTTCA
>VSMD01042097.1:0-18156 GCA_008750895.1 Mirza zaza
GTCCCAGCTACTTGGGAGGCTGAGGCAGGAGGATTGCTTGAGCCCAGGAGTTTGAGGTTGCTGTGAGCTAGGCTGATGCTACAGCACTCTAGCCCAGGCAACAGAGTGAGACTCCGAGAAAAAACAAAAATAAACAAAAAAACCCACATAGCCTTGCTTCTCCTTTCATTGAGAAAAACAAAAGCAATCAGAAGAGAACTTCCACAAGCTCCCACAACCACAACCAGCTATCTACTTCTATCTGCACCCATGTTTTTATCTTATCTCCAAGTGCTTGGGATAAAATATCCGTGGCCCAATCCCTCTACCTGTGAGCTATTATTAATAATAGAGCCCCTCCCCTGATACCTACTCGAGGACATCATTCCAGGACTTGAATTCTCACTAGGTATCTCAAAATTAGCATGTCTTTAACTGAGCTCCTGATTGATTCCTGTACCTTTCCCAAACAAAACTGCTCCTCTTTTATCTCTGTGGTTTCTCAGGCCAAAAATCTGAGAGTCTTCCTGGACTCTTTTTTCTCATTCTAGATCCAATCTATAGTAAATCCCACAGTCTTTATCTTCAGAATATATCCAGAATCCTATCAGTTCTCACCATCACTTTCTCTGATCCCTCCTCTCTTACCTGGATTATGGTAATAGTCTCCAAACAGGTCTTGCTTCTACCTTTGCCCCCTTTAAGGCCATTCTTGGTATAATCAGCAGCCAGAATGATCTCTAGAATTATCATTCCTCTGCCCAAAACCCTCTAATGGCTTCCTGTCTCACTCCAGGTAAAATGCAAAATCATCAATGACCATAAGGTCCTACACGATCTATTCCCCCCAACATCTGACCCACTTCCTTCCCTCTCTCTAACTTCTCCCCTTTATGTTCACGTCCTCTCCCTGCCCTGGTTCACCAGACTCCAGCAACATTGGCTCTTAGAATTTGTCCCGACAGCAGTGGGGAGCCCCTGGTAGGTTTTTATAAGCCATCCTTCTGTCTTCTCCGCCTACAAAGTGAAACAAAATATAGATGGTTAATATCCCAGACCTGCGTACCCTATGGGTATCAAGGCCCTTACAAAATTGCTGTGGTTGGCCTTGCCGACGACGCAGCAAGGGTAGTAAGGATCCCTTAGGACCCAAGTGGATGCTACTTCAGACTCCTTTCTTATTTTCCTTTTTGTGATGAAAAATTAAAAGCAGAAAATTCAAAGACCTGAAACTTTTAGTGTTTTTACAAGACAAAAATTAGATTCTTAATTTTTTTTTATCCTGCAAGTATTACATAAACATTAAAATCTGAAAAGAGAAAAAGAAGAAAGGAAGGAGGAAAGGGAGGGAGGGAAAAAGGAAGGAAGGGACTCATGAGCCTGCTACCTGAAACAATTCCTACTAACACATCAGTATGTTTCTTTACAGACTAAAAATTCTAAGTACTTTGAAAAGAGTATTTACTACCATTTGCAGCAACCCTCCCCAGGGGAGTGAGAGGCACTGTGACTTCATGCAGCACGCCACACCCTGCCCTAGCTGAGCTCATTTCTCACTCACAGTTTTAGAAAGCCCGAGGCCTTTCTGGTTTTTCTCTGAGGTAACTGCTGACTGGGTTTGTCTTGGCTCTCGGCCTGCTTTATAAAAGATAAGCGGGATTCTTCTCTTGACAGAAAAAGAATAAATTTAATTGCATGGACGCCCAGCGGTTATAATGAATGTGTGATAAAATATAAACAGGCCACCCAAGAATAGCATAAATTCTCTTGACTGAAGTGAACATACAAGTGTTTTCTTCTCCTCACCAGAACACCTCGTTAAATTACATCGTGATGGAATTCTACAGATATCTGTTTTTTAGAGATTGATGTGTCCTTTAATTCATCTATTTGTCTCTGAGTACTATTCCATTAGGGTTAGGTTTTATTAGGTTTGATTGTGACTAATAAAAAGAGTGTGATTTTATTTGGAGGTCATTTTTGTTTGAATGACTTCAGAAGTTGTTATTTATTGTTGGTCATAAAAATACACCTTTACGCTATCATTTAGTACACAAAAATAGTAATTTGCTAAAAAGTAACTTAGGAATATGAAAGTATGCAGTAAATGAAACTTTCCAAATGGCAGTTGGTGACTCTTTGATGTAGCATTAATGATAGCTGGTTTGGATTATTTTTGGAATGAGAGAGGCATACATTAAATTAATAA
The DNA here is from genome assembly GCA_008750895.1 of Mirza zaza. Classification (NCBI taxonomy): domain Eukaryota; kingdom Metazoa; phylum Chordata; class Mammalia; order Primates; family Cheirogaleidae; genus Mirza; species Mirza zaza. The sequence goes on from VSMD01042097.1 coordinate 2,189, forward strand.
TGTAAGATATTTCCAATTATGTGCTTGAAAGTTCTCTGACCACAAAAATTAAGATCATTTTCTAATAATTATTTTGGTCTTCTTTTATCACTTAATCTTTTCACAATTGATCAAGTAAAAATATCAATGAACTGTGTCCTAAACATGACTGATTGTTATAAGATTGGCAGATTTCCAGAATTTCATTATTAATTATACTGACTTGCCATTTCTTAAGCACAGTGAAGTAAATTTTGGGTAAGTTTAGTCCAAATTGGTTTAAATAATGTATGCAAATCCTTTGGTTATTTATAACTATAGAAAAATTTATATTACCTCTCAGATGCATATCGTGAAATATTAGGTCTAATTTATAACCTTTTTAAAAATTTAAAGTGCCCCTTAAGTGATTCTATGCTATTAGAACTTCTTTCAGAAAGCAGTAGTACTGGCCAGACGCGGTAGCTCACGCCTGTAATCCTAGCACTCTGGGAGGCTGAGGCAGGAGGATTGCCCAAGGTCAGGAGATCGAAAGCAGCCTGAGCAAGAGTGAGACCCATCTCTACTATAAATAGAAAGAAATTTATTGGCCAACTAATATATATAGAAAAAATTAGCCGGGCATGGTGGTGCATGCCTGTAGTCCCAGCTACTTGGGAGGCTGAGGCAGCAGGATGGCTTGAGCCCAGGAGTTTGAGGTTGCTGTGAGCTAGGCTGACGCCATGGCACTCACTCTAGCCTGGGCAACAAAGCGAGATTCTGTCTCAAAAAAAAAAAAGAAAGCAATAGTACTAACAAAAGAAATAAATATCACACCAACTTAATTATGGTTTAGAAAACATGGACATTTTGGCCGGGCGTGGTGGCTCACGCCTGTAATCCTAGCTCTCTGGGAGGCCGAGGTGGGCGGATCGTTTGAGCTCAGGAGTTCAAGACCAGCCTGAGCAAGAGGGAGACCCCATCTCTACTATAAATAGAAAGAAATTAATTGGCCAACTAATATATAGAGAACAAATTAGCCAGGCATGGTGGCACATGCCTGTAGTCCCAGCTACTTGGGAGACTGAGGCAGCAGGATTGCTTGAGCCCAGGAGTTTGAGGTTGCTGTGAGCTAGGCTGACACCACGGCACTCACTCTAGCCTGGACAATAAAGTGAGACTCTGTCTCAAAAAAAAAAAAAAAAAAAGAAAACATGGACATTTCTAAATCACAGAGCTCTTCTGTGTTAGTCTGCTCGGGCTGCCATAACACATTACCATAGACTGGGTGACTTAAAACAACAGACATCTATTCTCACATGTGCAGGCTGGGAAGTAGGGGACCAGAGTGCCAGCATGGTTGTGTTCGGGATTGCTGACAAATGCCTTCTTGCTGTATCTTTACACGACAGAGAGAGACAGCAGACAAGCTCTCTGGTTTCTTATTATAAAGGTCCTAATCCCATTATGGAGGACCCCAGCCTCATGGCCTCTTCTAAACCTAACTACCTCCTAACGGCCCCCATGTCCAAATACCAGCACACTGGGGGTTAGGGCTTTAACATATGAATTTGGAGAAGATATAATTCGGTTCACAGCATTCTGCTCCTGGTCCCCCAGAATCCATGCCCTTTTTTTTTTTTTTTTAAGCTGCTTATTTGCTGTGCATACCCTTCTTACATGCAAAGTACATATGTTCCATCCCAACAACCCCTAAAGTCTTAACTCATTCCATCAACAATTCCAGAGTCTAAAGCCCAAAATCTTATGTTAACTATCATCTAAATTAGGTATAGGTGAGATTTGAGGTGAGATTAATCCTGAGGCAAAATTCCTCTCCATCTGGGAACTTGTGACACCAGACAAGTTACCTGGTTCCCAAATATAGTGGCAGGACAGACATGGGAGAGACATTCTCGTTCTAAAAGAAATAAGTAGAAAAGAAGGAAGGGGTGATGGGTCTCAAGCAAGTCCAAAACCTAACAAGGCAAATTCCACAGCTGGAGAATAATTCTCTTTGTTTTTTTTTTTTTTGAGACAGAGTCTTGCTTTGTTGCCCAGGCTAGAGTGAGTGCTGTGGCATCAGCCTAGCTCACAGCAACCTCAAACTCCTGGGCTCAAGCGATCCTCCTGCCTCAACCTCCTGAGTAGCTGGAACTACAGGCATGGGCAACTATGCCCGGCTAAGTTTTTCTATCTATATTAGTTGGCCAATTACTTTCTTTGTATTTATAGTAGAGACGGGTTTCGTTCTTGCTCAGGCTGGTTTCTAACTCCTGACCTCGAGCCATCCACCCGCCTCACCCTCCCAGAGGCTAGGATTACAGGCGTGAGCCACCACGCCCAGCCTGCAATAAGTTATATTTTACCTTGCAAAAGCATTCCTTGTTTCATGAACACTCACATCATATATAGTTTCATGAACTTTTTTTGTCATATGCCTAAGATATTTGGTCTCAGGTGTTTGTATTAAAGATAGGAATAAACATGCATTCATTTCTGACTTCTGTGGTGTTTTATCTAAAAGTGTTCAAGACAATAACAGTTGATTTATTAGTTAAACATGAAATGTGTTTATCAATACTTAAGATATAATATATAGGCAATAGCAACTATTAGAACTGTCCACATCATTATCTCAAGTTACTCATATTAAACATGCATTTTCGGAGGACAGAATCAACCTGGAAGGACATTTGTAAACCAACATGTCCTACCTCCCAACCATTGCGTGAATCACTTCTTCAAGGTCTTTGACAGAGAGGGAATGAATGAAATGATAAATTAGGTATTATGAGATAAATAAATGTGATAAATGTCTTTGGTCTGTGAATGGATAGTTTTGTGTAGCTGCTATAAAAAATATTACAAACTTAGTAGCTTAAAACAATGCAAATTTATTATATCACAGCTGCTGTAACTGAGAAATCTGTGTGGACTCAATTGCATCCTTTACTTAGGACACAAGGGCTGGAATCAAGTGGTTGGCAGGGATCTATGGAAGGCTCTAGGGAGGAATCCACTTCCAAACTCATTCAGGTTGTTGGCCACATACAGTTTCTTGAGGTTATAAGACACAGGCCCCAGGCGGGTGCGGTGGCTCACGCCTGTAATCCTAGCACTCAGGGAGGCTGAGGCGGGAGGATCGCTCAAGGTCAGGAGTTCGAGACCAGCCTGAGCAAGAGTGAGACCCCATCTCTACTAAAAATAGAAACAAATTAATTGGCCAACTAAAAATATATAGAAAAAATTAGCCGGGCATGGTGGCGCATGCCTGTAGTCCCAGCTACTCAGGAGGCTGAGGCAGTAGGATCGCTTAAGCCCAGGAGTTTGAGGTTGCTGTGAGCTAGGCTGATGCCACAGCACTCTAGCATGGGCAACAGAGTGAGATTCTGAATTAAAAAAAAAAAAAAACTAAAAAAAAAAAAAAAAAAAAAAAAAGACACAGGCCCCTATTTTCTTGCTGCTGTTGGCGCAGGGCCAGGCTTTGCTCCTAGAGGCTGCCCACACTTCTTGTGCTTTCCATGTGGCCCCTTCCAACAATGGTGGGTAGAAGTCCTCTCACACTTTGAACCTCTGACTTTCCCTTCTGGTACATCTCTTTGACTCCAGCTAGAGAAAGTTCTCTGCTTTGAAAGGCTCATTGATTGGATTGCCTGCCCCTGCAGGATAATCCGGGATAACCTCCCTATCCTAAAGTTCATAATCTTAATTAGACCTGCAAAATCCCTTTTGCCATGTAATGTGATAGAGTCATAGGTTCCAGGGATTAGGGCACAGGCAAGTGAGGCGTAGGGATGGGAGGGTTTCCGCCTACTGTGGTAGAATATGTGCCTTGTTTGAGATTCCGCCCATTTTTCTGAATACTGCCACTCAGCACATTCCTTTATCCTGTCATGAATAATTACTGAGCTCTTATGATGTATCAGGCAACAGGTTTGATACAGGGGTTATAATAGTGACCAAGCCAGAAGCAATCCATGATCAAGTGGAGCTGTAGAAGAGGCAAATATTCAAATATAATGACACTAATAAATATTGAGGTACAATTGTGATCAAAGTACTTTGAGACTGCTATGATGCTATAACAGTACCTATTGTGAAGTTGACATTGGTTTGAGGGTGTGGTTCAAGAAGGGCTTTCCTAAAGAAGTGAAATCCCTGCACATATTTGAAAAAGAGCTATTACATCTCTGAGGCATTTTCATGTTCTTTATCTTTACACGATGCCAAAACAAATCAGTGCAGTGTAAAGGGTAGTTTCTGTGTGTGTGTGCGTGTGTGTGTGTTTGCGTAAAACATATGTTTGCCGAGTATTTTTTTATAAACCACTAGCTTTAGAGGATGTCAGTCAAGGTGGCTTATCTTTTACTTCTCCTTTTCTCTACCCAGCAGAAAATGTGTTGGGGGAATTTAGGCACAGACAGAATTTACCAGTGGAAATGAAAATTTTTAATATAAATGTGGATTGAGACTACTTTGCTCTTAAAAGTTATACTGACAGTGGGATAGACTTCCATCAGGAGAAAACCTGGAATACAGAAGAAAAGAATTTTAATCTGAGATGGTGCTCCCCCTTCTTTGTAAGAAATATTAATAAAAAGTGATTTACAGCCAGGGCAATGGGACTGGGAAAGAACAAATGCTTCAATAACCAGGGTATGTTGTTTGAAAGGAGCAGCCAAACCAATAATAATCTTTATTGTTTTGTTTTTTAACTTTTAGATGTAATGTCCTCAAAGAAAAGAAAAATAAATGCCCTTCTTGCTGAGTTTGAGTTGTACTCATTTTCCAGGTGACAGTCAGTAAGAGATCACTGGTTGATCTCACTGATGGGTAAACCGAATTGGAAATGGAGCACCGGCCCACCCCTACCTTGCACCCCAGCACTTTCACTCCAGAAAGCAGAGCTGGTTCCTCTTCCTCCAGGAGCTGACGCAGACTGAGTGGAAGAGAGCCTCCACTATCCAAGCCGGGGCCTTTCCCCTGAATGCTTACGAAGTGACAAAGAAGAACAATTTCCTTTTCGAGTAGTTGAGACTGAAAGTTCTCAAGGGAACAGTGGCCATGGGTCTACTCATTTGGAGGATTTTGAAAGCAGAGGCTGTAAGAGAACAGAAAGCTGAGAGAAGAGAGGACTGTATGCATGAAGAGATTAATTGATCTCAGTCAGTCTGGACTCTGAAAACCCATTTGGTGGCCGTGGTGAGGTTCCCCTCTTGACTCAATTCTAGGGGAAGCGATCAGTTTAGGATGCAGGCGGATACTGCACCAGAGTTCAAAACTATCTCAAATTGGCCGGGCATGGTGGCTCACGCCTGTAATCCTAGCACTCTAAGAGGCCGAGGCAGGAGGATGGCTCAAGGTCAGGAGTTCGAAACCAGCCTGGGCAAGAGCGAGACTCCGTCTCTACTAAAAATAGAAAGAAATTATCTGGACATCTAAAAAACTTATATATATAAAATTACCCGGGCATGGTGGTGCATGCCTATAGTCTCAGCTACTGGAGAGACTGAGGCAGAAGGATTGCTTGAGTCCAGGGGTTTGAGGTTGCTGTGAGCTAGGATGATGCCACAGCACTCTAGCCTGGGCAACAGAGCAAGACTCTGTCCCCCCAAAAAAACCAAAAAACCTATCTCAAATGGATCCAATATGTACCTCAACTGCACCAAGGTTTTCTTTTATTGGCCTCCTGAGATCACTGTATCTTTATTATCCAAATAAAATAATTCCAATTTCATGTCTTTGGGTTCCCCACAAGCAGAATATCAGGTAATCACTTGGCACTGCCTGTACCCAAGGAACAGAATCTCTAATATACAGAGCAGTTTGACTCTTATTATTTGCACACACTAGTCTGTGAGTACTGTCTTTACATAGCCCAAAGGCCCATTGAATTGCTTCCCCAAAGGCAAGAGAAATTCTCTCTGGAGCTATAAAATGCAGCTTGTAAAATTGTAATAATTTTGGAATCCATGACTGCCACTGAAAAATTGTTTTTAAATGATTGAGGTTTTCCTGGTTTCTTGTTCAAAGCTTATAACCAGGATTTTATCTCATCTAGAATATTTTTCTTTCAAATTTGGTATGCTTTTTATTATGAACAATGTATTTGAATAGGAAAATATAATTTTCATGTATAACATGAATTCCCTAGAGAAGAAAGAAAAGTATGCCAACCTAGAGGCTCACACTGGGCTTTTAATTCCGCTGCTAACCCAGTGTGATCAGCAAACCTGCCCTCTCTTGTACATGGGACGTAAGCATTTGTTGGGCTGTTCTAACAGAGACCACAGTCGCTGTACTTACCCTCGATTGAGAACTGTATTTTTTCATAAGGAGGGTGTTGCCTCAGGTTGGTATGGAACTTCCGAAGGGTTAAATATGAAGTAGTGCAAGAAAAAGGAAAGGCCTGTGAATTCAGGTGACTGGATAGTTGAGACACACTAGAGACAGATTCATTTCATAACCTCTGAGGCCTGTCATTATTAGCCTCTGTGTTTTTTTTTTTTTCCAGGAAAACTACAACATTAATCTTTGGTCATGTTCCTGGAACTCAAAGAAATATTATGAGCAATGAATTCAGTATAAATTTCATCAAAGAAATGTAGTATCTCTACATAGAATATATGTATGTATGTGGGGTACACATATAAAATGATTCAGTTTTGTTGAAGCCAACTATGAAAAGCATAATTAAAGGGAGATTTAAGGCTTGAAATTCTGGCTACATTGGGAATATATTCTTTTTTTTTTTTGAGACAGAGTCTCACTGTGTTGCCCAGGCTAGAGTGTCATGGCGTCAGCCTAGCTCATAGCAACTTCAAACTCCTGGGCTCAAGCAATCCTTCTGCCTCAGCCTCCCGAGGGGCTGGGACTACAGGCATGTGCCACCATGCTAATTTTTTATATATATTTTTTATTATATATTTTATTTACATTATATATTTATTATAATTATATTATATATAATTATTTATTATATATTAATATATTGTTGATTATATTATATAATATTTATATTATATATAAATATTATTTATTTATATTATATAATTTTTATATATATTTTTAGTTGGCCAATTAATTTCTTTCTATTTTTAGTAGAGACGGGGTTTCGCTCTTATTCAGGCTGGTCTCAAACTCCTGACCTTGAGCAATCCGCCCGCCTCAGCCTCTCAGAGTGCTAGGATTACAGGCGTGAGCCACCGTGCCCGGCCTGTGGATAGACTATTTAAATTAGGCCACGAAACTCTATTTCTGACACATTAAGCAAACAGGTTAGGTGAGCAGGGCATATGGAGAAGAGTTTGGTAAGGATTGGAAGCAACTGGGATGCTTGTTTAAAACAGATTACCAGGTTCACAAATTTGCTGATTCAGAATCTCTGAAGTGGCCTGGGAATTTTTAACTAGGAATTTTTGAGCAGGAAAGTTTGGGAACACTGCCTAAACTTGGGGAGCCATTTAAAGAGCTTCAAGAAGTGGAGGAATTTGACCAGAACAGAAATTTTTAACATTTGGCAGAGTTGAGCCTGAAGGCAAAGATACCACTGTATAGTTTGAGCAAGAGTTATGATGGTCCAAAATATGCCGCTGACAATGGGTATGAAGTTCAGGGACTAAATTTAAGAGATATTTAAGCTTTAGGATGGGAAAGACTAGCTGATTGCATGTTGACACTGAGGGAGGAAGAGAACTAAATGGCTCCCATGTTTCTGACTTAGGGCACTGGGCAGATGGGTTGTTATCAGAAAATAGAATACAGTCAAGGTAGATTTTGATACATCTCTGTAACTAATAAGCAATTCTTCCTCTTCTAAGAACTTCCCACTCTCAAATGGAAGAGTCCACAATAGTCTTTGTATGCTGTGGGTCAATATCTGGTCATAGTTTATTGGCCTAGGATGAACATTTAAACACACTGTGCTAATTAAGTGTTATCTTCTGGGAATTTGTGGTTGGACCAAGAGAAAGCCAGTTTTTAAATGTGACTGGAATTTTAACCATCTGTGCAGTGGGCAGTCATATTCCACCATGGGATGGGGAAGCAGTAAGAAGACAATAGGAATAGAGGAAAAGAGAAAGACTAATGATGCAGGCATATCCCCAAAGAAGAGGCAGAGACTAAGATACAGGGAGAAAGATAAATGGAGTTTTGGATATATGGAGATTTGAAGGATCCATGGAATACCCAAGAGGAAACATCTAGTAAGCTCCTTGTTATATGGGTGTGGTACATAAAAAAATGGGGAACGACTAGGATGAAATATTTGCCTGTGTTTGGCATACAGGTGGAAGTTGAATGAGAATGGCTACAATCACCTAGAATGAGCTTGAGAAAAGGAGATCGCTTATATTTGGCTATCTAGATACTAAAATGATTCTGGAGGAAAGTTCCAAGGGACTAAAAATGATCATTTTGGTGTTGTGGCTAAAAACAGAATGTTCCCTAACTCTTGGAATTATTAAGTATGATTAAGGCCTATAAAGATAATAATTAATCTAATAATACCATAGGTAATGAGTAATGACAGACATTAATAAACAGAAAATCTCTACATGTAAACCAGACGTAGTATTTATTCCAGAGGAGTAAAAATATTCATGCCTGATGTCTTCCATTTCCTCTTAGGAAAGACTGACTACTCAGTGGACAACTTTGATGACTCTATTTGCACTTACTTTACAGAATGCAGAAATTCAGGATGTTAATATTACTATAACTGACTTTGCTAAAGAAACTGGAAATGATTTCATAGTTTAGCTACAAATGAGGACCAGAATGCCTCATTGAGTCAAAAACTTTACCACACCTCCCAAATGAGTAGTGGCCCTGGGATTTTGTCTGGGATGATTTCCAAACATGTGTTAAGCATTATTTGTTATGGAATTTTGTGTAATAAAAGTTTTTTTATTAAAAGATCACTAGGACATTTGTCAATTATGATGGTTTCTTGGACCGTACTTGCTCCATCCTTTTCCTCTTAAAGTCATACATTCCTTTAAAAATGTTTTAAAGTTTAGGGCCCTGAAATGGATGCCATTTTCAGCATGCCACTCCCCTGCCCCCAAATCCATAGTTAGTGACATAAATAAAGGATGGGAAGGAAACACATTGTTTTTTCCAAATTTTCTTTGAGCATGGAATTTATGAGAAAAATGTAATTCGAAATGGCATTTTAAAAAAAAGCATCATGAGGCCGGGCGCGGTGGCTCACGCCTGTAATCCTAGCTCTCTGGGAGGCCGAGGCGGGCGGATTGCTTGAGGTCAGGAGTTCGAAACCAGCCTGAGCAAGAGCGAGACCCCGTCTCTACTATAAATAGAAAGAAATTAATTGACTAACTAATATATATAGAAAAAAAAATTAGTCCCAGCTACTTGGGAGGCTGAGGCAGAAGGTTCACTTGAGCCCAGGAGTTTGAGGTTGCTGTGAGCTAGGCTGACGCCACGGCACTCACTCTAGCCTGGGCAACTAAGCGAGACTCTGTCTCAAAAAAAAAAAAAACACACCAAAAAAATAAAAAAAGCATCATGAGTCTATACCTTTTTAGAAATTACTATATATTAAATTTTCAAGCCACACTTGAAGACAGCTAAATTTTTGTAGATATTATTTGCTATTTTCTCAGGTATATTCAGGTATTTGGTAGTTGTAGTTCTATTTTCACCTGCAAGCATACAGTCTAGTCAGTGTTGCTTCCCCTGAAAAAGAAAATACATTTTTTTTAAATTTAGAATTTTATTTTTCATTTTTTTAAATTTCAAAATATTAAGGGGCTATAAATGTTTTAGGTTACATGCATCACTTTTGGAATTCTTGAATCCCGGCTGTAGGTGTACCCATCACCCAAATAGTGTTTATTGCACCCATTAGGTAGGTTTTTACCCCTCCCTTCCTCCTCCTGGTTGATTTCCACTGAGTTTTACTTCCCTCTGTGCACATGTGTGCTCATTGGTTAGTTCCAATTTAATAGTGAGTACATGTGGTGATTGTTTTTCCATTCTTGAGATATTATACTTCACTTAGGAGAATGGTCTCCAGTTCCATCCAGATTGTTGCAAAAGATATTAATTCATCTTTTTTATGGCTGAGTAGTACTCCATGGTGTACCTATACCACATTTTATTTATTAATCCACTCATGAACTGATAGGCACTTGGGTTGATTCCACATCTTTGCAATTGTGAATTGTGCTGCAATAAACATTCAAGTGCAGGCGCCTTGTTGATGAATAAGGAAAAAACGTAGGAAAAACTCTTCTAGATATTGGCCTAGGCAAAGAATTTATGACTAAGACCCCAATGGCAATCATAGCAACAACAAAATAAGTGGGATTTGATTAAACTAAAAAGCTTCTGCACAACTAAGGAAACAATCAACAGAGCAAACAGAAAACCTATAGAATGGGAGAAAATATTCACAAGATCCAATAAAGGGCTATGTCGAGAATTTACAGGCTGGGCACGGTGGCTCATGCCTGTAATTCTAGCACTCTGGGAGGCCGAGGCGGGCAGATTGCTCGAGGTCAGGAGTTCAAAACCAGCCTGAGCAAGAGCAAGACCCCGCCTCTACTATAAATAAAAAGAAATTAATTGGCCAACTAATAGATATAGAAAAAATTAGCCGGGCATGGTAGCACATGCCTGTAGTCCCAGCTACTCGGGAGGCTGAGGCAGCAGGATTGCTTGAGCCTAGCAGTTTGAGGTTGCTATGAGCTAGGCTGACGCCACAGCACTCACTCTAGCCTGGGCAACAAAGCGAGACTCTGTCTCAAAAAAAAGAAAGAAAGAAAGAATTTACAAAGAACTCAAGAAAATCAGCAAGAAAAAAACAACTCTATTAAAAAGTGAGCAAAAGACATGAACAGAATCTTCTCAAAAAAAGAAAGACAAATGGCCAATAAACATGAAAAAATGCTCAATGTCACTAATCCTCAGGGAAATGCAAATTAAACCCACAATGAGATTACCACCTTAACCCAATTGGAATGGCTTTTATTAAAAAGTCCAAAAACAATAGATGATGGTGTGGATGCAGACAGAAAGGAACACTATACACTGCTGGTGGGACTGCAAATTACTACAACTCCTATGGAAAACCGTATGAAGATTCTTCAGACAACTAAAAGTATACCTACCGTTCGATCCAGCAATCCCACTATTGGGTATCTACCCAAAGGAAATACATATTTATTTATTTATTCCCTCCCCCCCCGGAAATACATATTTAATGAGTGTTTGTTAAATTACAAGAAAAGGGATGGATTTAAGTGTTCAGCCTAAGGTAGTTTTCCCAAACTGTGTCCTGCAGATCACTAACATTCCACAAATTCTCAATAGCTACTTCGAATACAAAAGAGCCTTGATTGGGTCTTGGGCTGGGAAATAAAAAAAGTTATAAAAGACATTATATGAGACGCTTGGGAAAAAATGAATATAGACTATGCTAGGGTTTGAGTGTGTCCCCCCAGGATTCATGTGTTGGAAATTTGGTCCCTGGTATGGCTATGTTGTGAGGCAGCGTTTAAGAGATGATTAAGTCATTAAGAGGGATTCTTGCCAGACAGGGTTAATTCTCACAGGAGTGAGTGAGTTCTCGCTCTTGTGGGACTGGAGTAGTTACTGAGGAAGAGGGTTGTTATAAAGCAAGGCCGCCCCTGGGTTTTTTTTTTTTTTTGAGACAGAGTCTCACTTTGTTGCCCAGGCTAGAGTGAGTGCCGTGGCGTCAGCCTAGCTCACAGCAACCTCAAACTCCTGGGCTCAAGCAGTTCTTCTGCCTCAGCCTCCCTCGTAGCTGGGACTACAGGCATGCGCCACCATGCCCGGCTAATTTTTTCTATATCTATTAGTTGGCCAATTAATTTCTTTCTATTTATAGTAGAGACGGGGGTCTCGCTCTTGCTCAGGCTGGCTTCGAACTCATGACCTCAACCAATCTGCCCGCCTCAGCCTCCCAGAGTGCTAGGATTACAGGCGTGAGCCACCGCGCCCAGCCAACTCTATTCTTCATAAATCACCCAGTCTTGAGTATTCAGTTATAGCAACAAAAATGCATTAAGACCATGTATCAGATGTTTGTGTATCCATATTAAATTATGAGGGTGTGATAAAGATGTCATGGTTATGGAGGATAATTTTATTCGTAGGCAAGTCATGCTGAAGTAATTAGGGGTCTAGTGTCATGATATTTGCAACTTTCAAATGGTTCTGAAAAAAAGTTACATTTATGTGTATAAAAAGGGAGAGAGCAAGAGATAAAATTAAATGTGGAAAATGTCGACCAGTGAAGGGTATATTTGCATCAACCTGTAACCAACTCTTCCACAGGTTTAAATAGACTCCTGACTTCTCTGAGAAAACTGGGAAAAAGTATGTAGCATATCCAAACCTATTTAAGCATGGAGTATTTCCAACTTATGTTGCCCCTCAAAGCTACTTTTTTTTTTTAACTTTTTATTCACCTCCTCCTACTCCCTCATAGTGCCTTTGCCCTGATCCCAAGTATCTCTGCTTTCATAATACTCTAACTACCCACCTTTTCCTCACTCCCTTAATGCCTACCTGAATGTTCATCCTTTGATAAGCTGCTTCATTATTAAAATCCTTTCTTACTCATAAGAAGCAATGTCCATTCTTAAAGTTCCTAATTCAGTAGATATGATGAGGAAAACTATTTGATTAAAAGAATTAAGTCTGCAGCTTGTTTCACAAAAGTATAATTGGTGGAACTGCAGACTTAATAGGAATATAGAAGAATTTTAGGGAGTGGAGGGGAATTTAGGGAGTTACAAGTCACAGAAAGGGCCTGTCTGCTTTACAGCTCTGCTACTGAAAGTTCTAGGGCCAGCAGTAACGGTAATCAGCTGGGAGCTTGTTAGAAATGCAGAATCCTGGTTCCAAGTGTCAGAATCTGCACTTTACCAAGATAGCAGGAGGTGGTAGTAGTTTGTATGCACACTGAGTTTGAGAGGCACTGGTTGGTTTATAGTATTCCAGGTTGTGAAGAGGAGAGAAGGTCTCTCTTTAGGTTAAAGTGGAGTCAACTGTTGCTTATGAGAATCTGTAGTCAATGAAGACATATTTTGTTTCTAAGCAGCCTTCCTTCTAATTATTGACCCAAGGGGATTAGTGCCACACAAAAAAAAACTCCATTGTAATTTAACACGTTTGGAGAGGTGGAGGCATTACAAAATGCTTTCATTTAATACAACATTGAAGGGAAGTATAGCAACTGGAAATTAGAAAACTATCTAGGATACACAGGTACAGCAGTGAGAGTAGAAGCCAATGGTTGAATAAAAGATTTCAAACAATATGACAATCAAAAGAAAGTACAATTGCCACAAAATTTATGGGAGGCAATTGTTTTGGACTGAGTTCCTGCACTAGGCCCAACACACCAGACCAAACCAGAATGGAGCACTCAAGCTTAAGCACCACACAACCAAGCTGAAGTTTGAAATGGGCCAATTAAAAAACAAACATGGGCCAGGCGCAGTGGCTCAACACTTGTAATCCTAGCACTCTGGGGTGCCAAGGTGGGAGGATCATTTGAGCTCAGGAGTTCGAGACCAGCTTGAGCAAGAGCAAGACCCCGTCTCTACTAAAAACAGAAAAAATTAGCCAGGCATGGTGGCACATGCCTGTAGTCCCAGTACTTGGGAGACTGAGGCAGGAGGGTTGATTGAGCCCAGGAGTTCGAGGTTGCTCTGAGCTAGGCTGATGCCACAGCACTCTAGCCTGGGCAACAGAGTGAGACTCTGTCTCAAAACAAACCAGCAAACAAAACACAAACAGGAGAGTCACCAAAGCTACTCTTAATATCACACAACATGCTAATATTCCAAGGATATAGTCTGGGAAATTTTGAACTAAATACTAAACACTTCTCTAATTTCAACTTGTTTAGTTACTATTTAGCGAAACTTAGGCTTTTATTCTTATTTTAAAAATGAGCCTTTACAGGCTTGATCCTTTCTCTTGGAACATTTTATTTAAATATGTTTTAACATATGGTTACATATATGGTTTACATTTTTTAAACAAAAATTAGCATACTGGCATATTAGCTTGACAAGTGGCTCTCTACTGCCAACCAAACAAAACTGAGACACTGGGGGCCATCCCACCCAAGTGACCAAATGCAACCTTTACAAAGTGCTCATTTCCACCTAAAATGCATTTCTCGTTGAGAGCTTTATCTTCAAAAAGCTATTCCAAAATCTTAATTTTCCTTAATCTATCACTGATTCCTCTTTAAAGGACTGTGGTCTTAAAAAATGTAAATATTCTAATTATATAGCAGTAATCTTTTGCTACTGGTCTGATGAATATTTTCCAGAAGAAACATCAATGTCTCATTGCTTTGCAAATTAATCTTAACTGTGCAGGCTGTTCGGAGATCCTCTTGCCAGGTCTTCATAACTCTGGAAGACATTTAATTTAGCTGGTATTTAAATATTCAGTGTTCAATCACCCACTTTTGTTTGAATTAATCTGAGCATTATTTTTATGTCATATGCAAATGAAGATTTTGAAAAATACATATGGATGTTATATATAATTTATTATATATATATGCAGATGACATTATACATTCCATGAAAAACAGGCTTTTGGAAATGTTTATGTAGATGTGTTGCAATTCCCTCATGTTCCAACCTCTAAGTCAAGAATTCTTGTTAAAAATTGTAGACTAGTGAAGAGAACTACAAGCCAAAATATAACACCTCAAGTGTTTAAATTAGAAATATACTTCATGCTTAGAAGAGACTCTTAAGAACTTTGGTTGTTCAGATGCACAATTTTATCAGAAAGAAATAAAAAATCTCAATTCCAATTTTATCTAATAGAAGGAAATGAAAAATCCCAATTCTTTGACTTTAAGACTATGCAAACTGTTTCACAAAAATAATTTGCTGTATTTTAAAATCCAAAGTCTACCTTTCCAAATTTTCTTGTAAATTACTTAATTGCCAGTATTTTTTTTTTTTTTTTTTTGAGACAGAGTCTCACTTTGTTGCCCAGGCTGGAGTGAGTGCCGTGGCGTCAGCCTAGCTCACAACAACCTCAAACTCCTGGGCTCAAGCAATCCTACTGCCTCAGCTTCCCAAGTAGGTGGGACTACAGGCATGCACCACCATGCCTGGCTAATTTTTTCCCGTATTTATTAGTTGGCCAATTAATTTATTTCTATTTATACTAGAGACAGGGTCTCGCTCTTGCTCAGGCTGTTTTTTGATCTCTTGACCTTGAGCGATCTGCCCCGCCTTGGCCTCCTAGAGTGCTAGGTTTATAGGCATGAGTCACCACGCCTGGCCTATTGCCAATATTGTTATTCATATTATTCATGCATCAATAGATTATGATTTATAACTGTTTCCTTTTTCTTTATCGTTAATTGAATAGAAACCCACTGAACTGCCAGTCTATGAAATACTGGAGTCATCCATATCCAATTGGCTGACAGATTCTATGAATTCATTTTCAACTCCACAAACACTTATTAAGCAATTACTATAGTCCAGGCATGGTGCTGAGTGCTAGGAATACAGATCTGGATATGGTGATCCACTAACTTAAGGAACGTACTTGGGGCAAAACAAAATGGTAAATCTAACCATATAAATGCCAAGTACAAAGTTGGTACAGAGGTACTAATAATTTTGGAGGAAGAGGGGGAGTACAGGGATGATAACTAGAGAAAATGACAACTGAACTGTTTTTTTTTTTTTTTTTTTTTTTGAGACAGAGTTTCACTTTATTGCCCAGGCTAGAGTGAGTGCCGTGGCATCAGCCTAGCTCACAGCAACCTCAAACTCCTGGGCTCAAGCAATCCTGCTGCCTCAGCCTCCCAAGTAGCTGGGACTACAGGCATGTGCCACCATGCCCGGCTAATTTTTTCTATATATATTTTAGTTGGCCAATTAATTTCTTTCTATTTATAGTAGAGATGGGGTCTCGCTCTTGCTCAGGCTGGTCTCGAACTCCTGAGCTCAAACGATCCG
>VSMD01042103.1:0-27597 GCA_008750895.1 Mirza zaza
TATGTGAGATTTCTATTCCGAGACCTTCCAATATTAATTCTTTGACATGTTCCTTTAAGTTTAAAATTATATTTAAAAGTTACACTATAGGCCGGGCGCGGTGGCTCAAGCCTGTAATCCTAGCTCTCTGGGAGGCCGAGGTGGGTGGATCGTTTGAGCTCAGGAGTTCGAGACCAACCTGAGCAAGAGTGAGACCCCATCTCTACTATAAATAGAAAGAAATTAATTGGCCAACTAAAATATATATAGAAAAAATTGGCCGGGCATGGTGGCACATGCCTGTAGTCCCAGCTACTTGGGAGGCTGAGGCAGCAGGATTGCTTGAGCCCAGGAGTTTTAGGTTGCTGTGAGCTAGGCTGACGCCACGGCACTCACTCTAGCCTGGGCAATAAAGTGAAACTCTGTCTCAAAAAAAAAAAAAAAAAAAAGTTACACTATAATTAATCTTAAGATTACATCTTGGAATGATACAAAACTGTGGATGGAAATCATGCTCTGAGAGACAAGTAAAAACATGAAAAACTTTAAAATCTCTCAGAAGCAGGCATATCCGTGATATTTCAACACAAAGCAAAATGAATTTAATAAAGGTGTTATGTAAGATATCACTACAAGGTCTCTAAATTCATCCTACTTTACATTTTACAAGAGCTAAGTGAAATAGTAAATTAATTTGAAAATACAATAATGTATTAAAAATTACAGCATGATACTATTTGCAAAATTGTACTGAATTTACTTTATAACCTGAATACCTTCTAAAAATAACATGGACAAGCTTTAACTAATTCTTGCAAAGTAACCTGCAAGAATATACTTATGATGATGATTTACAGGTGGCATGTTCCCATTAAAAACAGACCACCACTGAGGCCCTAAAAAGAAATTCTATACTTGTAATATTTCATATACCAAAAAATTTCAAAATGTGTTTGGCTTCCTTATTTGGTTTACTTTTAAAAATATGTTTCATTTTCTGAATATACAGCGGCATAACAGATTCTGCTCAATTACCATTTCTTTCTTGAGAAATAAGTAATTTCTAACTTAACATTTGAGAACCAGAGGAGTGGCTATAACAGTTCTACAAGATAGTCTTGTGCTTACAGGAAGAAAATAGATGGGCCAGGCACTGTGGCTCACACCTGTAATCCTAGCATTTTCAGAGGCCAAGGCAGGAGGATTGCTTGAGCCCAGCAGTTTGAGACCAGCTTGGGCAACAGTGAGACCCCATCTCTACAAAAAAATGTAAAAATTAGCTGGGTGTGGTGGCATAGGCCCAGCTACTCAGGAGGCTGGAGCCAGGAGGATTGCCTGAGCCCAAAAGTCTGAGGTTGCAATGAGCTATGATCACACTGCTGCACCCTAGCCTGTGTGACAGAGGGAGACCATGTCTCAAAAAATAAAATAAAATAAAATAAAATAAGATGGAAGATAGTACACAAATTTAATAAGATTGTTCTCTAATTCCAGAGACCAAGCTCTACTCCCAAATTCCCAAGCATTTGTGGTATGTTTATTTTTTAATAAAAACAATTTAATTTTAAAAATTAAAACTAATGATACATCAGAAAGAACTGTGTACATCCTCTGAATTTGGCCTAGAACCCCTATTAAAGCATAATCTCTTCCTATTTTCTACTAGTTCTGCTCCCAGAAATCATTCTGGAGACTCAGTTAAAAATTCAAAATCCCCACCCAAATTTAGAATACTTTTAAGGTGGAACAAAACAAATAAGCACTGTTGTATATTCCAAAGGATGAGCCCAGTTAAAAGTTCTCCAGATGGAAATATGAATATGAGATGAAGGATAAATTTTCAGGTCACTTTTTCTTGTCTCTCCCCATCCCCCAAAATTCCATAATCCAAATGATTATATTTAGAAGAGAGCTTTTGGAGAATGTTAGGAAAATCTTCTGTGTTTTCAAAAATAACTCCACGCCTCTTCTTCCAACTTCTTAAAAAAATTTTTTTGTTCTTGTTTTCAAACAGGCTCTACAAACTCTTTGTTATTTTCCAAAGGCAGGCTACATAATCATTTGTCTCTACCATGCTGAGCCTATACCACTCTGAACTGTCTAGGGGGTAAAAGTTAAGAGGAACCAAAAGCACCATATTATAGAGGTCAGATTGAATACTTTGTCATCTACTAAGTGAATCATACTTTCACTCTAAAAAAGCAAAACAAATATTTGATCTTCAAAACATGAATACAGATATCCATGTGTGCCACCTTTGGATTTCATTTTAAATCTCTCATTCAAAACCAGAGTCATATTGCCCCTTCCAGTCTACCCACAAAACTCTCATAGACAAAAAGGAAGCAAAAAAAATTATAATATAAATCAAGTATATTCAATATGACACTATCTGGATAGTTTATTCTTAGCTTGAGTTTGAAACTGAAAAAAGTAGGAAAAATGTTTCCCTGTTCTCATAAAGCCCTACTAAACGTTTATTGCAGGATCTGAGCCTTGTGGTTATGTTCCTCATGTAATAAACCAATGGATGGCAAAGATAACAGACCAATCTCTATACCTAATGAACATGAAAACAACACTGTACCTTCTGAATCAGATTAGTTCCTCCTGCAAAAGCAGCTCCATTTTCTTCTGCTATTTTAACCTCTGATGCATTCTACCAAAACACAATAGTTTGAAATATCAATTTTTAAACATATTCAGTTTGCTTTCAAGTATTTCATCAGAAATAACATCACAGTTCATAATAAAAATTGTGGTTTTTATTTTTAATTAAAAATATAACAATTTTCAATTAAATGCTTCCAGATATTATATTCAAAACAAATTTAGTTTATAGGTAATTATAAAACAAATTCATAAACATATAATAAACCAATATTTATAATACAAAAAGACTGACAAAGTGCTTTATTATTACATTTGCTATATACTTGACTTTCTTGACTTTCCAGACTACATACTTTTAAAAGTAGTAGTTTCTGAGCCAACAAAGCACTAAGTGGTCCTACTGCTTTACAAAAATCATATTGTTGTTTGGGGAAGGAAGTTTGAATAGGAAGGAGTTAGTAGGATAAATTCCACACTTATTTTTGATTTCTGATGAGAAACAATGTGATGGACTAGTAATGATGAGATTAACATTCTAAGTTAGCGCTTTCTCAAACTAGTGACATAACTTCAAATAAATAATCTAACTGCTCTGAGCTCCAAATGGGGAAAATGAGACTAGATGAATGTTAAGATTTTCTCTAACTCTATTTATTCAGTTGTTCTCGTTATTGATTACTGTGATCTCTTAAAAAAGAGAGAGAGACAAAGAAAGAAATAGTGAGCAAAAGTTACTCACCCGTGTAAATACAGCAACTTTATTGATTTCTGAGGAGAATGGGTATGGTAACCTAAGAACACTGGCAAATGGCTCCACTTTTTTCTAAATATACAACAGGAGAAAAATTATGAAAAGTTTATCTTTTCTATATTTCTCATATTCTATCAAAACCAGAACTGGCATGTTTTGATTTTAGTGTTTTAATTCTACCATATGTCCACTCATTGATCCAGAACTATTCACTGATTACAATTTTAAAGCATAAAAGATTAAATTTCTTTTTCAAGAAACCATAATAAAAAATCTAAGTCTTTCTTCCCAGCTTCATACTCCCATGGCACTTGGCTTCTATCTCTATGTCATTCATCATAGTCTCTCAAATATTATGAGTTTATGAGTGTGTTTGCATATCTATATCCTCCCAGCATCTAATACAATGCTTTTGATCTGATGAATGTCAATAAATGTTTGCTACCTTGAATTTTCTTAAAAAAACATGTAATTTTCTAACACCATAAAGAAGGACATGAATACAGCTAAACATAATGAACAATAGACAACAGACAGCTGATGTGCCCAGTAGGTAACCCCTAATTGCCATCATTGGCTCTAAACAACCAGGAAATGTAAACCCTAAATCCAAGACAGACTGCCCAAAATAAACAGCTCTTCTGAGTGGGTCTACGGTGAAACAACCTGGATCACTACCACTTTCAGATTTACTTGGGAAGTCAACTGAAAATCCAAAATAAGCAATGGCATGCATTTGAGACATTCTAATACAGGTACAGACTCTATAGAGTCTGTACCTCAGAACCAATCTGGTCAGTCATTTTGACTAAGGACCTATCAAGAACTAAGGCTCAGATCTCTTAGAGAGACTTCACAAGGAAACAAGTTCTAGACCCTCCATAGTCTGGGGGTAGCCTTAAGGTTTGGAAGAAAGAAAAAAGGGATTGTTCCCTAATAAAACTGATAGAAAGATTAATATTTTTAGAAAAACTTTGAGTTGAGACATCTTCCTGGGGATTTCTTTTCAGACAAGAAGGCACAAATTCTTAAGTACAGTTTATACCAGCCATGAAACTTTGTTTTATCAACTGGCATTCCTTTGCCATTAACACGTCACAACTAGTTTCAGTAAATTTTTCACTGGTAAACTATCATAATAATAGCATCCTCTGCAGCACACTGGCTTGTTGTAAAAGCAACTCTGTGAAGAACAAAAAAATGCCTTAGGAAGACAATAGTATCTTTTTGATGTCATTAGTTTACAAGTGGTTTCCATACATGAAATGAAGCTTGTGGTCCTTCAAGACCTTGTTACAAAGGACGTTAACAGCTGACCGAGAAAGTGATCATCTGGAACACTACAAAATTTTTTAAAATAAAAGAACACTATAGTACAAAATAAAAATTGTAACATGGCTGATATAAACTATTTCTAATAAATGAGAACCAAGTAATGAGACAGATCTCGGTTTTCATCTTAACTCTGCCCCCATTCTATGACCTTTAGCAAGTTACTTCATTTTCTGTGCCTCAGCTCCCTCTTTTGAGATTATTATAGAATTAAATGAAAAAATGCATGCGAAGCAGTTAGCATTGTGGCTGGTACACAGAAAAGAGTTTAGTAAATGCTGACTGTTGTTATTAAGAACTTACTAAGTCCTTTACATGCATTATCTCATTTAATCCCTACTACAACATGAACTAAACATTTTAGCTCCCTTTATAGAGATGAAAAACCTGAGATTTAAAGAGTTTAGGCAATAAACCCAAGGTCAAAGAGCAAAGAAGCCCAAACTCAAAAAAGGTACAGTGGGATTATGGTCCTTACATACTGTAATCTGACTCCAGGACCCATGCTCCGAAGCACTATACCATACTGCCTCCTCCTAGGTGCTCTATTATTGTTGTTGTTAAGGTTGTTAAATTATATTCAAAAACTTACAACTTCTAGTTTGGCCAAAAAAGGTATCCCCAGAATAAAAATTAAAATGTATTTTCTAAAAAAATTAAATCTCTTAAGAAGCTTATAAAATTAAGGGCTATAATAGACCTCAATAATAATCTAGTGTTTTCCCTGCTTTTAGAGTTTTATAATCAATAGACTTCGGTAGAACTCCAATATATAAACAGATAAAGCAGACAGGCTCTGGCTGAAGCAAGAGAGAGGGCCCTGGAACCCCACCCATGCAAACTTAGTCTCGACCTGGGACTCTAAGGAACAAATCTGAAAGACACTGAGCTAATACAAAGCCCTCATTTATAGAGAATAACATGACACCCAAAAAGCTTAAGTCATTTTCCAGAGTTACAGTAACATCTCAGGGAACTTAACACTACTTTTTGTTGAAATTTATAATAGTGACTCTTTCGGGAAATAGAAGATACGTGTTCATCAACTCTCCAGAGTGTTTTCAAAATATTTTATATCTGGAAAATTAAAAAGCAAACAATTTTTTCATGCTAAAATACAGAAAAACCATCAGATTTTCTAAAACTTACAGAGACAATTTTAAAAATTAAGAAACACTAATTCATATAGCCACTGTTCACAAATAAACTTATTTTAACTGAGTGTATGTACCTTCTTTCCCAGTGCCATATCCAGTGTCAAATCAAGAAAAACACCTTGCTTTGGATTAGTGAAGTCAAGAATTTGAAATTTCTTAAGTAGGTGAATAGCTTTCTCCACGTCATATATCGGCCTTGGGTATAACCGTTTTAAATAGACATCATCCTCAGGTTCACCTTCCATGTACGAATATGACTTTATTTTCTCTATATCATCTTTTTTTTCAGCTGGTGCTTTGTCTTTAGCACTTTTTGTTTTCTTTGCAGGTCTTAAAAAAGATAAATTCAAGATCAGTTATATTGATATGCATTCTGAAACTTTTTAAAAAAAAGCTAATGTACATAAGGCAGAGAAAAAATTAAAAATTTTTATTTTAATACAAAAGCATAGATTGCTTTACAGTTTTTCTAATTCAACAAATATTAAGTGAACTTTTGTACTGTTTGCAGTCATGAATAAATTGAATAAGGCACTGATGCTGCTAAGAAAATGTGGTAAATACTATGAGAGCACTATCAAAACCTTACAGAAAAGACATTTAATTCAGCATAGGAGGCTAGGAAAAAGTTCTGCAAGAAATGACCTCAAAGTCAATTCTTGAAGGATAAGGAAGAGTTCACCTAGATATATACCCCCCAAAAGTGAAAACATATGTCCATATAAAAACTTGCACACAAATGTTCATAGAAGCATTATTCATAATAGCCAAAAAGTAGAAACAACCCAAATGTCCATCAACTGATGAATGGATACATAAAATGTGACATATCCTTACAATGAGTATTAATCAGCAATAAAAAGGAATGACATACTGATACATGTTACAACATACATAAACCATAAGTGAAAGCAGCCAGTCACAAAAGATCAGATATGTTTCTACTTATACAAAATAACAAGAATGGGCAAGTCTATAGAGACTGAAAGTAGATTTAGCAGTTGTCTAGGGTTGACAGAGGTGGTTGAGGGAATGGAGAGTGAAGGCTGATGGGCATGGGGGTTTTTTGAGAGGGCAACGAAAATGTTCTAAAATTGGCCACAGTTTGCTGACTCCTAAAATAAAAGGGTAAAGTAGAAGGCAGGCAAGAGTGGAAGATGAGGCTGGAAAATCTAGATCAGAGGGCCTTCTCGAGAGGCAATGAGCAGTCAGTGAGCAGGAATAACACCTGTATTTTAGGTAGAGTATCCTAGCTACAATATAAGGGATAAATCTGAAGGAAGCAGGATTGGAGACAATTAAGAGACTATTCCCTCCCTTTCTTAAGAAGATATGAGAACCAGAACCAGAGCAGTGATGGTAATAAGGCTGGAAAAGATAACAGATTGGAGAAATATTCACATAGTAAATATTGAAGATAGGGAAAGGAGAAAGAAAAGACTCTAAAATACCTTTTAGGCTTCTGGCTTCAGTGACTAGGCACAGAGTAGTATGATAAAGACTGGAAATAAAGAAAGCAAAACAGGTTTCTGGTGAAGGAGGTAGTCACAGAGATGAGTCCAGTTTGGGGTATACAGAGTTTGCATGTGGGGTAGATTGTATCACTGGTCTCAATTCTTCACCCCTTCTCCATTCAAGCCCCTTTGCTAAGTGACTTTGCAGTTCCTCCCACTAAAAAGTATATTTCTGTGGATAGAAAAATCCAAACTCTGAAATATTTGAAAGAAGTTTATTCTGAGCCAAAGTTGAGGACCATGACCTGGAGCCACTCCCAAGAAGCCTTGGGCAAGTATACTCAATGTGACTGGGTTACAGTTCGGTCTCATACATTTCAGGGAGACAAGGGTTACAGGTAAAGTCATAAATCAATATGTGGGAGGCATACATTGGTTTGGCCTGAAAAGGTGGGCCATCTCAAAGCAGGGGCTTACAGGTTATAGGTGGCTTTAAAGATTCTTTGGCTTGTAATTGGTTAAAGACATGAAGTTTTGTCTAAAGGCTTGGAATGTTTCCACATAAGGAGCTGTTACCAGAGATAAGCCACCAGACATACATTTGTTGTGTAAATTGAGGACCTGCAGGTTTGTCTTGCATACTCTTAGGCCTCTTAATGGGTTACAAAGGATGTTCCTAAGAAGGGACAGGGACATGATAAGCCGTGTTTTGACCTCCTTCCTCCTGGTAGACAATTTAGTTTTAGGATATTCCCTTGGCCAAGAGGGGGTCCCTTTAGTCAGCAGGTGGGGGATGAGCCTTACATTTTTTACTTTAGTTCGCACTTCCCAGCCCCTTGATTTGGCCAAGTGAGTAGTTTTGGCTGACAAAGCAGAAGTGATAGTTTCCCTACTCTAAGCTTTGGCCATAAGAAGTTTCATTGTTTCCACTTCTGTGTTTGTATTTCTGACATTTTCATTAGAAGAACATGCCTAGGCTAACCCAAAGGTAGGAAGCAGGATAAGAGACACGTGGAACAGAGCTGCCTCCACAGAGCCCCAGGCTACTATACATTAGACAATTCTCATCTGACCTCTAAACTCACAGATACCTAGTAAGTCCAGCCAAGATCATCAGAGACATCCATCTGAACCCAGACTCAGTCAGTGACCCACAGATGTGCAAGCAATGATAAATAATTGTGAAGTGGTTTGTTACAGCAAAAGCTAAAAAGGTGTTTACAAAATATCTAAGAAAATACGTTCAACAGGTAATGGCAGGTAAGAGTTTGAAGCTAAGAAAAAAAGAACTATAAGTTATATAATTTTCTCAGCATTAATTCAAATCATACCAGTAGTCTTAAAACCACAGAAGTTTTAAATTAGTAAAATAGAATTCTGGAAAGATGTCTGAGTTCTGTGGTAAGTAGAATAATGGCCCCCAAAGATATCCATATCCTAATCCCTAGAACCTGTGTATATATTAATTTACATGCCAAAAAGGAATTTGCAGATGTGATTAAGGTTAAAGACCTCAGGATGGAGAGATTATCCCTAGATTATCTATGTGGGCCCAATCTAATCACATAAATCCTTAAAATTGAGAGCCATTCCCCTTCCCCAGCTGCAGCAGACAGAGATGAAAAGATCACACTGGAGAAATTCAAGCAACCTGCAGTTGTTTTGAAGATGGAGGAGGGGAGCCACAAGCCAAGGTACACAGGTGGCCTCTTGAAGCTGGGAACGGAAGAGAAACAGATTATCCTCTACAGTCTCCAGAATGGAATTGCCAACACCTTGATTTTAGCCCAGGGAGAACCACATCAGATTTCTGACCTACAGAACTATAAAATAAAAAATTTGTGTTTTAAGTTTCAAAGTTTGTGGTAATTTGTTATGGCAGCAATAGAAAACAAATATGGGGTCCCATATAATTTATGTGAATAAAATGAATGACATTAGAACAAATTTCTTTCAAAAGACCTCAAAAACTGATCCAATATATAATTCCAGTCTCACTTTTAGCACTCAATAAATCCTATTACTACCACTAGTAATAGTATCCTCCCAGCTAATGAGCAATTCAACAGAATAGCAGATAATGACAATGTTCATTTTTAATGGGGTACAAGTCTGTGATGCTGGTTTATTCATTGCCTTTTAAACTAAATACATGAGTTCTGCTTCCACTTAAAATGTAAAAGCTGGAAAGACCACTAAAAATGAGAAAGAGCTGGATAAACCAAGTAGCCTGAAATTCAAGGAGAGTCAGTCCCTACCCCAACCCCCACTGGTTTCCCCTGTGACAGAACATGAGAGAAAGGCAAGCAAGTAAGAAACAATCAGCTAAAATCTTAGGGCAGATGTTGACAGTATAAACCCTGGGAGATCTAGACGCACCAGGCGTTCACACTCAATTCATAGGCTCTTTTCCATGCACCTCCTACGGGATGCTCCCAAGAAAGACTGGAGCAGGGCAGCAGACTAGAAAGCTTCCCCAGAGGGTGCAGGCATGGAGAAAAGGCACAGGTAAATGCCCAGTGCATCTGGAGGAAAAAAAGAAGAAAAAAAAAATCCCCACAAAAACTTCTACCCCTGGAAACATGGCAAGAAACAGTCCTGACCCCAGTATCCTATACCAATCCAGCTAGGGAAGGCCCAGGATACTTCCCCACAAGACCTGCAACAGATACACAGTACCGTGGGGGAAAAGGGGCAGAAATGCTCCATCCCCAAGCTCCAGTCACACTGAGCCTGCTTAAGACCAAGGCTAGATCTAGACAAGAGAACCCCTCCTACCACCCATCCCCAGCTCAGCAAGCACTAAGGAATAAGCAACAGCAGTCTACTGTCAGGGGAGGGGGCAAGAGCAGAGAGGGTGACTCCCCTCTGTGGCACAGCTGCACAGGAAAGGCAGAAAACTGAGCAGGGAGCAGGAACACTGAGAAAAACCCTCCAGCAACCCAGCCCCCACCCTAAGCACAAGATAACTGTATAAAAATTTGAAGCCGGTGATAACCATGGCAACAACAAAACCAAATTCTAGCTCAACTTCTGACTAAACTGACTCAATGCTCTGACAGATGAAGAGGCATACCTGTTTGCAGGGATAAATACTATTCACTTCAGTCTCTACTGTTCTATGCAAGATGTCTGGCATTCAATAAAAAAAAGTCTGAGATACACAAAGAAGCAAGAAAGAAAAAAAAAAACCCCACTGTCAAGACAGAAACAGACTCAGATAACCCACTGATCTTTTTTTTTTTTTAACCAGGATCTGCTACTAGCTAACAGAGGACATGCTGCACAGACACAGGGGAGTTGAGAGACCCAGAATGACAAAGAAAAGAGAGAAGCCTGCCCCATCTCAGATCTCTGCCCCATCTCAGATCCTGATTTTTAAAAAAATACCCATGAAGAAAACTATTTTTTAGTATATTATAGTCAGCACATTAAAAAATAAAGGTATAACTAAAACTATGAATACTATAATTCTCATCAAGCTACTAAATAACTCATTGTCAGACATGAAAAAAATCATCTGCTTATAAATAGTTTTTTTAAAGTATGCCTATTTCTTGTACTAGGCATTTTGGGTTAGCAAAAAGTACTTGTAAATTATAATGGAGTAGAATTTTGGGAAAATATAAAATGAAAAATTCCTAGAGAATAAATGAAAAATTTAAAGATCAAATGGTCTCAAAATAATTAATATCCCTAATAAACAAATACTTTCACAAAACAGAAAGAAAATGATTAAACAGCCTAACAGAAAAACAGGCAAAAGACGTAAATCAGAAATACAGTGAAGAAACACAAATAAAGACTGATGATATCCAGGGTTGTTAGGAATGTGTAAAACTGGACACTCTTCACTCACTCCTGGGTGGGGATATGAATTGATACAAGCAGTACTCCTCCAACTTGTCAACACCAAAAAACAATTCAGGCACTATTCACACTCAGAGGAAGCCTCTTTTCTTGTTACATTTCTGCCACATCCCTATTCTTCCTATATTCAAACCATGTCATACTGTATTTATACCCATGTCATTTGCCTTCATGCCCCTGCACCATTTTGAAATACTTCACCCAATTCCCCTGCAAAATTCTATCTTTCAAGACCCTGCTCAAATGCTTCCTGTTCTACTCTTCCCCCAGTAGAATTAACTGAACTTTCATCTGTGATCCCACAGCACTTGGTCCTTTCTTCTAATATGACAGTCAAAACAGTAAAGTGAAGTTATATCATAGACGTGCTAATTTATAAAGAGCTCCTACTCATCAACAACAAAAAAATTGAAATAGAACATAAACAGAAAATTCACAGTAGAAACATAAATGTCTCTTAAACACATGAAGAGGTACACAACCTCAATAATAATAAAATATAAATTAAAATAATAACAATACCATTTATTACCTGTTAAATTGGAAAAGATCAAAAAATTTGACTATATCATATGTGGGAAAATGACATTCTAATAATGCTTGCTGGTAAGAATATAAATTGGCAATATATCTATGACAGTACTATGTATCAAAATTATAAATGCACACATATTTTGGCCTAACGATTCTATTTGCTGGAGCTTATACTACAAATATATCCATCACATTTGACAAGATCTATATGCTTCATTGTTCACTGCAAGATCATCTGTAATAGCAAAAGACTGAAAAGACAAATGTGCATCAATAGGGAAATAGTTACATAAATTATGGTACATTCACACAATGAAATACAGTTAAAATGACTAAATAGCATCATATGAAACAATTTCCAAGATACACATTGTTAACTTAAAAGCAAGCAAGATGCAGAACATGGTGTATAGTACACTACCACTTATGCGAAAAATAATATAGTCATGTACTTACATATGCATAAACCATGGCAACTGAGTGGCTAAAGGACAAGGGTGGGAAGACGACCTACTTCTACTATATGTCCTTTATACTTTTTAAATTGTTTACCATGACTATGTTTTATCTATTCACAGGGTTAACTAATTCATTTTAATTAATTTAAAAACAAAAAGCAATTATTTATGTTGCTGTCAGCTTACTATGAAATCCTCAAGGGAAGAGGGAGGGAACATGTGCTTATCTTCACCTCACCAGCACCTTGCACAATGCCTGGCATATGGTAGGTGCCCAACGAAGTATGCTATTAATAAATGAAAGAGACTACTGTGGCACAGCTGCCTGATATTCAGTTAGGTTCATAGGAACAAGAATACAATAAACAACTGAGAATTTACAAATTCACCAAAAACATTGCACACTTTAGTTTTCATTTTGGGCATCCCATAACCTAAGGACTATATTCTAGCAAATATAGTCATGAAGTAAGATTTATGTAGATTGAGATGACTAAACTGGACGATGGTAGAGAAAAAAAAAAAAAGATAAAAAATATATTAAATAAATTAAAAAATAATTATTAAAAAATAAAATAAAAAATAGATTTATGTAGATTGAACCCTATGTGCTTTTCAGAACCTACCCTCCAACACATTCTAGCTATGTAACCTTGGACATATTACTTAATATCTGGGCCTCCATTCCTTTACCTTAAAACACTTACAATAGTGTCTGTGCTCTATACAGCCATCACAGGAAGCTTAAATGAACTAATACATGCAGTGTGCTAACTACAGTGTCTAGCACAAACAAAGAGAGCATTCTGTACATTTTAACTATTATTATTCCACAATATCAGTATCTTATAACTCCCTTGGAGCCACTTCTTCAGTTTCAAAAACGGTGACATTAAGGAAGAAGGCATTCAGGAAAAAGATGATGTCAACTACCATCCCTATGTTTCTATACTTCATTAACATCAGAGCCACCTGGGAAAAACAACAATCGGTGCTGTGCCCTGCAACCAGATGCTACAAGATCGGAGCTTGAGAGTTCAGCCAGTATCTGCCTTTCAGTGCCATACTTCAATTGGGTTATCACACTGCCATGCAGTTCAACAAGGTGGTGGCAGCATCAAGGAAGAAAAGCATTAGGTTCTTATTCCAATAAGAAACAAGTTTCTGCTTTTGATAATCAGCAGTTGGAAGAACAAATTTCATTCCTTTAGGTTTTCACATGTTCAAACTCTATATTACACAATATAAATTTAAACTCTAATATATATTATGCAAATCTGAAATTCTACTATGTAATCATAGTGCAGGTAATCCTAGAACACCTGATCTATAAAAAGTGCCTAAGAGGAAAAAATGTAATTTAAAGAGCAAAAAAACCACATAGGGCTGCACGCAGTAGCTCACGCCTGTAATCCTAGCACTCTGGGAGGCCCGAGGCGGGAGGATCGCTCAAGGTCAGGAATTCGAGACCAGCCTGAGCAAGAGCGAGACCCCGTCTCTACTAAAAAATAGAAAGAAATTAATTGACCAACTAAAAATATATAGAAAAAATTAGCCAGACATGGCGGTGCATGTCTATAGTCCCAACTACTCAGTAGGCTAAGGCAGAAGGATTGCTTGAGCCCAGGAGTCTGAGGTTGCTGTGAGCTAGGCTGAAGCCATGGCACTCTAGCCCAGGCAACACAGTGAGACTCTGTCTCAAAAAAAAAAAAAAAAAAAGAACCACATAAACACACATAGTACACCTTAATTAAAATTCATTAATTGTAACAATAGGTTCTGTCCTAAAAAGGCAGTGATAGCATACAGGAAAAAGCTTAGCTCTGGAACTAAACTCCTTGGATTCTAACACTTACTAGCTCTCTGACTTTGGGCTAGTTATATAACCTATTAGTGCCATGATTTTCCTCTCTATAAAATGAGCATAACACCAATACTTTCCTTATAAGGTTGCTATGGGGATTAAGTCAGTTGTTGAATGTCAATGTTCAATAAATGTTAAGTATTATCTTATTTCTTCAGGACTGTAAGTCAAAGTGGCAGAGACAATAAACTTTCACAACTGTATGTCCCTGTAAGTCTTTATGGAACTAAGCATGCTTTTTAACCAAAATTTTAAATTGTAGCAAATGAAATAAAAACTAAAAAAAAAAAACTTACTTACTTCGTAGCAGCAGCAAAATGTCTGTCGGGCACCTGAACGTTTATAGAACAAGGATAAAGAGATGTCTGACAAACCATCTTGGAAAGACAATGCCTTTGATGATGTCTCAAGACTTGAAAGGAAAAACATATAAAATATTAACATAAAGTGATCATTATAGTCATAATTTTTTATCTTTTAAAAATCAGTATTTTCAAAACAAAAACATTCAATATTTTGTGATTCTTAACCATTCTTTTAAAAATGTAATAATGGAAACCACACTTCTCAAAACTAAAAGCAGGGAAACACTTTATTTATTTATTTATTTATTTATTTAGCGACAGAGTTTCGCTTTGTTGCTCAGGCTAGAGTGAGTGCCATGGCATCAGCCTAGCTCACAGCAACCTCAAACTCCTGGGCTCAAGCAATCCTACTGCCTCAGCCTTCCGAGTAGCTGGGACTACAGACATGTGCCACCATGCTCGGCTGATTTTTTTCTCTATATATTAATTGGCCAATTAATTTCTTTCTATTTATAGTAGAGACGGGGTCTCACTCTTACTCAGGCTAGTTTCAAACTCCTGACCTCGAGCAATCTGCCCGCCTTGGCCTCTCAAGTGCTAGGATTACAGGTGTGAGCCAATGCGCCTGGCCTACATCTATTATTTAAACAATTTTATCTTTATTTATTTTTACCTTACTCTAGTTCAGGCTCAAAAGAGTATATGTTAGCTCTACTATTAGGCAATATGTATATGTACCTCTGAATTTTTAAAAATAATTTATATTTTATTTTTTCATTTTTAAAATAGAGAATATATTCATAGAGTTGCCTGAGTACTTTTGAAGATAAGAACAAAGTGGAGGACTTGCCCTACCAGAGAGTAAGACTTGTTATAAAGTTATGGTAATGAAGATACTTTGGTATTGGCACAAGATTAGAAAGACAGACTAATAAAACAACAAATGGCCCAGCACTAGACCCATGCATATATGGATATCTGAAATATGACAGAGATGTTATTGCAAATCACTGTGCGAAGAATTTAGTAAGTGGTGCTAAGACAAATCATTTTCCATAAAGGAAAGATTGGATCCCAGCACCATATCTGGATCTCACACCACACTCAACACAATCAAATCAAGATGGACTTGCACATGAATGGCAAAACTTAAAGGCTTTCAGAAAATAGAAAAATATTTTTATGACCTTTACGGAGGAAACCTTGAGGATTTCACAAACAAGATCCAAAACTACTAACCAAAAAGTGACTACATCAGTGTTAAGAACCTCTGTATTAAATATACTTTAAAGAAAATGAAAAGACAAACCAAAAATTAGGATGATGTATCAGCAACATGTATAATTGACAAAGGATTAATATTCAGAATATGTAAAATCGATTCAATTGAAAAATGAATGAAAGAAATGAACAGACTTCTAACTGAAAAGGAAACACAAATGATGCATAAATGCACAACCTCATTAGTAATCAGGTAAATATAATTTAGACCACAATAAAGTATCATTTTTATATCAGTGTTACTTAAAGGGTGATCAGTAGGCCTGTTATAAGTCTGCAACCAAATTAAGATTACATCAGCATGAAAAGCAACCACAACACTAAATGTACTGTTTGGTTCAGCTGTAAGTATTTTTTTCCACAAAACTTTCTCAATCAAAGATGTAGTGTTTTAATCTTATTGTAGACAGATAAAAGTTTGTAGATCAGATAATTTATGTAGGACTAGTTTACATATATCACATTGGCAAACATTTAAAAAAAAGTCAGGGATGGCTGAAAATGTCAAGTAAGGGTAAGAGTGAATTGGAATGCCACTTTAGAAAACAATACGGCATTACCCAATGAACTTGAGTATGCACATCTTAATGATGCAGCAATTCCACCTCTAGGCATGTATACTGCACAAGTGTATTAAGAGACATGCACAAGAATGATTATACTGTTGTTTGTAATAGCAGAACTGCAGGGAAGAACTCAAACATTTATCTACAGTGGAATGGATAAACACATTGTGGCATATTCATATATGGAAAGCTATAGAACTATAAAATATACTATGTACAACATAAGTAAATTTAATGGAAACCCCCAAAAAAGGCAGGTGGCACAAGAATTCATTCAGTATGATTTCAAACTTCAAAAACATACAACTAAACAACATTATACTGAGGGGTGCTTATTTATGCCTATTAAAACTGTATAGAAAAACAAGACATTGATAAAATAGAAATTCAGGAAAAGTGGTTACTTTAGAGAAAGAAGTAAATGAAATAAGAAAAAAGCACAAGAGTCTCTGAAGGTACTGATAATGTTCTATTTTTTAAAACTTGACAGTAAGTATTCAGAATTCCAAGCTATTAGTCTTTATATCTTACATAGGTTATGTTCTTTTGTATGTAGAAATATTAGGAAAATATTTTCAAAGATTACAAAAGAATATACAAAAGTGAAGTCTTCCTAACACCTCTGGCCCCCAGCATCCCTCTTATGTTAGCAATTTCCTATGCATCTTTCTAGAAATATTATATACATATATAAGCATGTGGGTACCAACATATTTCCCTCCTCGTTTATAAAAACATAACATACTCTACTCATATTTTGCTTTTTCATTTAAATGCATAAGAACCTATTTTCACAAATACATATACACACACATATATACGAGATGTATATAATTTCACGTGTGCCTCTCATGATGGTGTGTATATATGCATATATTACAGAGAGAATTTCATATCAGTTCATAAAGACTTTATCTTTTTAGGACTGCAAAGTATTCCACTGTGTAACTATAATATAAGTTACTTAATCAGTAACCAGTCATTAGGTAATTTACAATATTTTACTATTATAAATAGTGATGAGTGAATAATCTTATACAAACATTTTGCACACATACAAATACATTTACAGATAAATTTCTAGAAGTGAATTTACTGGGTCAAAGAGTACAAACATTTGTAATTTTAATAAATACTGCTCTCTGTAATAACAGTGCCATATACATTTCCACCACCAATGAAAAGATTACTTCTTTCTACACATTTGTGCTACATAGCACATTACCAAACATTTTGGTTTTTACCAACCTAATAGATGAAAGAGTTGTCTTAATTTGCATTTTTCTAATGAGTTAGGCTGAGTATGTTTTCCTATGTTTGGCCACCTATATTTTCTTTTCTGTTGAACTGACTTGAACCCAGTTTTTTAAATTATTACTCTGCAACTAGATTTTAATTTTAAAATGACTGTTCCAATATTTTAAAATTAAGTTCATTATACAAAAATCTTACAACTAATAGCATAGAAATTGTAAGACTTAGTCTACCCATCAAGCAAATTCATTTCAGTAAGTTTCCAAAAGTATAACATTGTATGTGCAGAATAGCTAAAAGTCCTTACTATGAGGTGGTCTGTGCCTACTACTCAATACCACTCTCCCACTTACTGTGAGCCTCTTTTCTTATCCTTGAACAAATTTAGTTAATTCCTGCCTCAGGGCCCTTGCATTCAATGTAACATCTGTCTGGGATGTACATCTCCAAATCTTCCAGTGGCCCACTCTTCCTTATCAGGTCTAGAATACATCAAAGCCACATGCCAGCCAGGCAAATGGTAGCTCAGGTCTGTAATCCCAGCATTTTAGGAGAATAAGGCAGGAGAACTGCTTGGGACCAGGAGTTCAAGACCAGCCTGGATGACAAAGCAACATCCCCATCTCTACAAAAAAATTTTTTTAATTAGCCAGGCATGGTAGCATATGCCTGTAGTCCTAGCTGTTTGGGAGGCTGAGCTGGGAGGATCCCTTGAGCTCAGGAGCTGGAGGTTACAGTGAGCTATGATTGCACCACTGCACTCCAGCCTACGTGACAGAGAGAATCTCTTTAAAAAACAAACAACAAAAAAAAGCCACATGCTTAACAACTCAATTTCATCTATAATCTTCCAAATTAAATACAAGATAATCACCAAAACTGTGAATTCTGTGGACACACAGGAGTGACAACTGAGACAGTGCAGGAGACCTATTTATTGCTTGGAATTCTTTGGGGGCAGAAAAGCCACAAGGGAATAAAATAGCTAGGAAAAAATAAATAAATGAAAAGATCCAGTTCCGGTATGCAATAGACTAGGAGAAGATGCTTCACATTTTTAAAGAACCTGGCTCTCTTGAAAAACCACATATGGTAAATGAAGAAACAAGTAATTATCCATTCAAGCCTTGGCAAACACTTCCAAACAATTCTAATTGTACTAAACGAGAAGAACCCAACAACCTTAGAGGATCCCAAAATAATTCTCTTGGGGAAACAAACAAACAAACAAAAATCTCTTGAACAGATCAATTGCAACCTGTTACAAAAAATCATCCACTATTTAGAATCCCCAATCATGACTACCGGAAATTAAAATTCTCAATAGAAATCTATCAAACTGCTACAGACTTAAACCAAAGTACAAAAATACCA
Source organism: Mirza zaza (assembly GCA_008750895.1). Classification (NCBI taxonomy): domain Eukaryota; kingdom Metazoa; phylum Chordata; class Mammalia; order Primates; family Cheirogaleidae; genus Mirza; species Mirza zaza. Next base: position 18,793 of record VSMD01042103.1, read on the forward strand.
CTATTTATGTAGCACTGTTAGCCCATGATATCTGTATTTTCGATATCTCTGCAGTCAATTTTTCTACATGTATTATTTTATATCCTTTAAAACATTTCTTCTCCCCACACTCTTAGCAGATAACCTCACTTGTTACTTCGGAGAAAATAGCCCTCAGAACTTCCTGAGCTATTTATGAACCCACTTAAATTGCACTCATTCTTAAAAGTCCCTCCCACCCTTCAGCAATGAGATGGAAACTACTACATCTCCTTTGCTATTAATAGCTTATTTTCTTATAATTGATACTGAAAGGTTGGAGTTCCCCAGGGATCAATCCTAAACTGTCTTCTCACCTGACTCTGTAATCCTCACTTTCCCTAGAAGATCTTACCCATCTAGTTTCTGCCCTCTCCCTACAACCACCATAGTACAGGCCACCATCATCTACCACCTGGATTACTGCAATAGCCTCCAAATTGTTCTATCTTCTACTACTCCTGGTCCTCTTCATTTCTTTTCCACCTATTATTTATTAGGAAAGGTCATTTAAAAATGAAAATCTCATTTCCTTACAACCCTTGCTTGAATGGCTTTACTTGGCTCTTTGAACAAAGTAAATTCTTACCAAAGGTACTCCAATAGCTACTTCTAACCTATCTAGTGAGCTTTATTTACCACCACTCTCCTTCATACTCACCATGATTGAAATACACCCACCTGCTATCAGTCACTTGAACACACCCTATCTCATAAAAAAATCTTCCTTCCATCTGTGACATTTTCCCCTACCACTTTCAGCTCCACCTTCACATAGCTAATTCATAGTAATCCAGTTATCTTTCAGGAACTCTACATAAACATTACTTCTTCAGAAGTCTTCTCTGAGGACTCAGAATAGATTATGTCTCTCATATACACTCTTATGGGATCTTGTACTTTTCCTTCACAGCACTTAGGAAAATTGTAAAGAAATAATTATCCAACTAATGTCTGCTCCTCAATAGATGTAAGCACCACAGACAGGAATGTATATAGCTCATTCCCCATTGTATATCTAATACCTAGCAGTGTTTAGCAAGTGAAGACTCAATAAACATCTGTTGAATGAAGGGAATTTAAACAAATGAGAGCAAAAATTGGATTCAAATTATTTTAAATATTATCCATTACAACACATGGAAGGGGGGACTTTTTTTGATGATCTACTTCTTCATTCATTCATTCAATAATGAATGTACCAATGAAACACGAGCTAGCACTGCTTTAAGCATTTAGTATACATCAATGAACAAAACAGACAAAAATGCCTATCTCATAGAGTTTACATTCTAGAGAAGGGAAGACAATATGATAAACATATTAGGAGAGGGAGGGACTACAGGATAAAAGGTATTGAGTCAGAGGGAAAATCGTTTCCAATTTTAAGTAAGGTGGTTAAGACAGGCCTCATTAAAAAGGTGACATTTTAGCAAAGACTTGAAAAAAATGAGAAAAGTAGTCGTGCAAATAACTAGAAAAAGTGTTCCAGGCCAAAGATCCCAAGGCAGGAGCGTTCTTGGTGTGTTTAAGAAACAAGGAGTCCAGTGTGGCTAGAGCAGAATGAGTGTGAAGGAGTAGGACTGGAGAAGAAGTCAGAGAAGTGAGCTGGAGGAGGGGGGTGGGAGAAGACAGGCACCAGATGATGTGCAAAACTGTAGGCCAGTGATGGAATAATATGAGCCACATGTGTAATTTTAAATTTTCTAACAGATACAATAAAAATGGAAAAAGAAAGTGAAATTAATAACATATTTTATTATAGCATATACCCCAAAATATTACTTCATTATCAATGTAAAAAATATTAATACAATTGAAATATTTTACATTTTTTTTAGTACTAAGCCCTCAAAATCTAATATGTATTGAACACATTCAATTTGGATCAGCCACATTTGAAATGCTCAATAGTGGCTAACAAAATGGACAGTACAGCTATAGGCCATTGGATTTAGAAAAATGGAAAGGCTTCGCAGAGCTCTGAGCATAGGAGTAACAGGATTTAAGTTCTTAAAGGTCCAATTTCACTACTTATTGACAGTAACCTGTTAAGAATTCCAGGTGAGAGATGGTAGTAGCTTGAAACAGGGTAGTTGCAGTAGAGTAGTGAGAAGATGTCAGAATCTGGATTTATTTTGAGAGAAAAGCCGACTGGATTTGTCAACTATTTAACATAAAGTGTGAAACAAAGAGAGGAGTCCCTAGCACTTTGGGAGGCCAAGGTGGGAGGATCATTTGAGCCCAGAGGTTTGAGACCAGCCTGAGCAAAAAAGCAAGACCCCATTTCTTAAAAAAATTAGCCCAGCATGGTAGTATGCACCTGTAGTCTCAGTCTCAGCTACTTGGGAGGCTGAGGCAGAAGGATACCTTGAGCCCAGGAGTTTGACGTTGCAGTGAGCTATGATGGCACCACTGCACCCGAGAACAGGCAACAGAGCAAGGCCCTATCTCAAATAAATAAATAAATAAAATAGATGAGTCAAGGATATTCTGGGGTTCTAGCCTAGACAACTGAAAGGATGCAGCTGCCACCAAATCAGATGAGAAAGACTATAGGCTACGATAATGAGTTTGATTTTAAACAATTGTGAGGTGCTGATAAGCTATCCAAGTGGAGATCCATAATAGAACACTCAGATGAGTATAAGAATCTAAAGTTCAGGAGAGCGGTACCGACTGCAGATATAAATTTGACAGCCAAAGTAGTGAATTTAGATACAGAACAGGTGAGAATGAAGGACAGAATCCTAGTTCCTGTGACACTGCAAGGAAAGAGACTGGGGAGAGGACGGGGAACTACACAAGTAAGGCGAGAAGGAAAGACGGGTCAAACGGGAAGAAAATCAAGAGAATGAAGTATCCTGGAAGCCAAGAAAAGAAAATGTCACAAGAATGACAATCTTCAGTTCTCTTTTTGGTTTCTTTGGTTTGTCTCATGTGATTTCTATCATGAAAGATACATGAAAATGTATGCCATTGATCTCTTTCCAGTTAACAATATTAATTTTGGTTTGCTCCCTTCGTCATCAGTCTGTGGTGATCTCTTGGCATCCCTAACTTCTAAGCAACAATGATCCCAAGTAATGGCTGGTCTTGCCACTGAGTTTTCCTGTGAGAAGCTAAAAAAGAAAACTATGATGCAGTGTTTCAAATTAAAAAAACAAAAATCACTGGCCTAAGAGAGCAAGCTTCAGTCTTTCCACTGCCACTTAACTAAAAAACCTAACTTAAATGACAGTATAGATCATTGTGCTTCAAAAACATAACGAAATCAAAAAAGCATTGTACAAACAAGAGCTGTCATCCTAGTTAACGAATTGGACTTCATTAACTGCTGAAAAGAGGTGCTATCCACAAGTGCTACAGAATTAGCCCCCAAATGATAAACGCTGATCCAAATTAGACAACGTCTAAAAGTTGGAGAACTGGAAGTGCCTGCAACGAAAGCACCAACAAGCACTGTGAAAACTATTAAAGTTTACAGAGGAAAGCAATTCAAATATACTATTATACCTTTCCCTTACCAGAACTCACTTCACGTATCAAACTCCAGCCCACACCCCCAGTATCGGGAATAGAACCTAGTCCTTGCAGTCCCCACAGGCGGCTGGAGGATGTCAACGTGCATCCCCTCCCCCGCGTCTTGAACGGTTCCGGGATGGAGTGAAATTCCTGACAAGGTCGTTTGTAAGTAATAGGACCCTCCGGAGAACCTAAAGCTCAGGAAGAGTCCGAGGCAAGTGGAGCATCCACAGCAGACATACGCCTAAAACAGCCCGGTTTGCACTCTGCTGTGACAGAAAATTCCGCGCCAGAGCTATTTTCCCTGAAAGACAAGTCCCTGCCTTACCTCTGCCGAGGCACCTCACGGCCGCCGCCATGTTGACCATTCCGGATGATGTTCGCGAAATTGGTCCTACGTCTCAACCGGGAAGAATATTTTTAAAGTTCCCTGCCGGAATTGGCGAAGGGGGAAGGGGTTAGGAGGAGCAAGAGGAATACAGCCGGGATCACAGCAGGCTTTACTTCCGGCGTGGCGGTGTTACCGTCTGTGCTCCGTGCTGTCCGGGACCCGCGGTTTGTGGTTCCTATGAGACAGCAGCTTAACCACCTTCAGGAAAATACGATCCTGTTGGCGATGCCGTAATTATTTTATTCCTTTTTCTTCTTCTTCTTCTTCTTCTTCTTCTTTTTTTGGGATCCTACAAGGGTGCCCAGAACGATAATTTTAACAGATTTCTAAGAGTACCTAGGACCCAGCCTAAAATCTTGAAAAACAGAAACCCTGAAGAATCCCACCAGCGTCCCCTACCACACGTCCAGCCTTGTAAACACTTTTTAAAAATTCCCCAATCTCTTCGCCACCACCCAAGGAGGGCGAAGGGTGTGTCCCACTCACTAGCAAACTTTATTTTTAACTCAGCGCAAGATCGACCGTAGTTCAACATAAAATCTTATTAACGTGCCTTACATCTTCTCCCTGCTGACAAGCGGTGCCATTAGGCTCAACTGAATGATAAAACTTGACATTTATATAACATTACTAGTTTTAAAATGGCAGATCTGAGACCTACGCACAAGTTATTCTGACAGGAGAAAAAAATTGAGTGTTCTTTCCATTATGTCACAGCTGTCTGGTTTATCTAAAACAAATCTGATCACGGATTATATCGCTTCCCAGTTTAAGTAAAACTTTCCCGTGGCTGGCCAGGTCTGAAGCGGGTTTCTGGTCTAGGCCTACCTCCGGGCTGCAACCCCATGCCAACATCCCCCCAACACACACAGACACACGTGGTTTCTCACCTCCATGGCTTTGTGCAGCCTGTCTCTTCTACTTGGAATATCTTGTAACACATCACCTCCATAACTTTTTTTTTTTTCAAGAATTCATCTCACGCTCTACTTGAGTGTGAAGCCTCCCTCCTCACTTCCCAGGTTGAGTTATGGCCACCTCTTCCTGGCTTTGTACAGTACCCAGGAGTTATATCTGGTTTTGTTTGTTTTAAACAGTTTTGAGATATAATTCACATGCCGTACAATTCACCAACCTATACTACCATGTTTCCCGGAAAATAAGACAGGGTCTTATATTTATTTTTCCTCAAGAAGACACCCTAGGGCTTATTTTCAAGGGGTGTGTTATTTTTTTTAAGTACTACAACAATCTACATTTATTCAAATATAGTTAAGTCGTCTTCTTCTTGAACATCATCATAACTCTCCAAACCCTGAATTCCATCCTGAATTTCTTGTGACTTTATTTCCTTTAGAACCATTGGCCCCAATCTCTCATGTCAAGCAACAGAGCTCTCAAGGGGCCACTGAGAAGGGCTGCTCATCTTCTTTACCGCTCCGTGATGAAATGCATAGATTGTGCAGATATGCTGCATAGCCACACCCATCACCAGGTCTTATTTTCAGGGTAGGGCTTATGTTGCACAAATGCTTAGAAATCCTGCTAGCACTTATTTTATGGGTAGGTCTTATTTTGGGGGAAACAGTGTACAATTCAATTGTTTTTAGTATATTCACAGAGTTGTGCAACCATTGCCAGAATGTATCTGTTTTTCCCACCAGTCTGAACTTTTTGTGGACAGAAATCATGTGTTACTCATTTTTGTAACCTCAGCACATACTACACAGTACCATGCCTAAAAAGACCCTCAATACATGTTTGTTGAATAAATGAATATATGTATGCATGAATTAGTGACTCCATTAGAATGGCAAGCCTGCAAAATTCACTTGTTTCCATGAAGTTACCCAAGGGAAAATGGACTGGATCAAAATAGGTATTTCCCAGATGCTTTATTTCATGTTTATATGTAGTACTTATCTACATGAAGAATAAGATTTCTAATTTATTGCCTTGTCTTGTTAATACCTAAGCAGTTACTACAAAGGTTCCATAACCATTTGTGACTGTTATGCAAAAAATTCAAAGAACTTGAATCCACCTTTATAACTTACTTTCTCTTTCTCCCTCCTTCCCTCCCGTTTTCCTTTCTTTTCACAAATACGTGCTTGCCTCCAATGTATCAAGTAGTGTACCTGGCTATGCACAGATGAAAAAATCTAATTTGATTTGAAAGTAAATGCCAGAATTGGACCAAGTTCACCTAGTCCATTTCAGACAAAACAAATACCCAGATTAGAGGTGCTGGTCCTTAAACTCTATAGCCCTTCCCTTTCCACAGCTGGGATCAGTTGGCCCTCATCTGTGGACTCTTTTATGTCTCCTGTTCCAACAGGAGGATTTAAATATCCAATATTGGGACTCAGTAACATGTACTATGTTTAAAGTAATAGCCTCAGTAAAGCAATGTCATGTATAGGTACAGCTTACCTGATTGCCCTTTCTGAACATCAGAACTTTAGGGCATTAATCAGGTGGGGTCCAAAATCTAGTCGTGTTTAAAAATACATAAAGAGATTCTTTAGCTTGAGATGTTATAACAACTACAAAAGGACTTTATAAAAACTACAAAAATCCATAATCTGAAATGGGAACCCTAAACCTCTAAATGTTTAATACATAATGAATTTCTCCTCACTGAAGAGAGGCAACAGAGTATTTTGTTTAAGCATCTGTACACTTGAGCCAAACCACCCGGCTTTGAATCCCAGTGTTATCACTTACTAGTTGTATGACTTTGAGGCAAACTTCTATTAATATACCTCTCTGGGCCTTGGTTTTCTCATCTGAGATATGGAGCTAATAATGAAACACTTTACTGAGGTACTTACTAAAGTACCTGGCACAGAGTAAGCACTCAATAACTATTAAATGCCATTATTATAAAACCGGTGAGAGCTCTGAACCACAAAGGCAAAATGAATTGGTTGTTCTAGTACCCCTTCTTCCAATACCTGCCTATTTCTTAATGTGATCCATGTTGTTCGCACTGTCCTTTGTGCCAGAATGTCACTTTTTTATATCAGAACTTTTATTAGTATTTGCAGAAAGTCTTTAGGCTATGTTTATGCACTTTCTCAAAGTTCACTTTAAAATGCAACTTTTCCCAGTTGATTTCTAGGAAGGTTTATACTTTCCAGGAGTCTGGGCAAAATGCCAGATGCTGGCCTGCTTGGATAATTCCCTGGGAAAATTTTCTAAATATTTATCTAGCCCTGTAGTTCTCTTGATCTGTGTTCTCTGCCTTCTTCAGCCATCTTCCAGTTGAGCTGGAAACTTCTTTCCCATTTGGGGATCAACTTGAAAATGGGTTCTCTTATTGGACAAAAACAAAGTACTCCAAGACATTTCCTAGCTTAGTAGTGTGCATCAGAATCACTCAGAAAGCTTGTTAAACTCAGACTGGGCCAGCCCCAGAGTTTATGATCCAGTAGGGCTGGAGCAGGAGCCTGTGGATTTGCATTTGTAAGTTCTCAGGTGATGCTCATATACTGGCCCAGAGACCACACTTCGGAAACCGCTTTCTGCAGAAGACCAAGAAACACTTGTATCCATACTTAACATCAACTTGGTAGTAGTTATTTTGTTTAACAATTTAATGGTCAACATAATATAGGCTGTAAAAGTTCCTTATGTGCCATGACTCTAGAACTAGAAGCTACCCACCCTTATCTTTTACCCCTCTACACAGAAACTGCTATTCTATGCCTGGGTTTCAGCTCCAAAACTGTCTAGCTGTCCAATGCCAGTCTGTCTACCTATCTGGATTTTAAGTATTGCCAACTCCTAGATTCTCTTCCCCCGCCTTGTGCTTACTTCAGAATTAGATTATTTTTTCATAAAGAAATGACTATCTAAAATAATTGTTTTTTAGTCATGAAGTTGAAAGTTTGTGAGTGACAGACTGGAATTCATTTTGTCTTGTCCCCCATATATGCCAGCTTCTCTGTCCAAAAACCCCCCAGGAGAATATTTTAATTCCAGATTGAATTAGGAGATTTAGAACTGTCCAGTGGTATGATGGTAAAAGTTTAACAACTGGTTCTTCAGTACAAAAGAAATGAAACTGTGCCATTTGCCAATTTCCACGGTATAAATACTCCCACAATACCTGATTTCAAGCCACCAAACACAAAATCAACCAACTCAAAATTTCTGGCAATTTGTCATTTGGTTCTCACATGGCTAAAAAATACTACTAGAAGTTTTCTATTAATACTAAAAGTCATTAGTAACTTTTAGGAGACCTAAACCAAACCAATTCATCCTAGAGCCACACTTCTCAAACTTTAGTGTAAATGCAAATCACCTGGAAATCTTATTATACTGTAGACTCTGATGTGGTAGGCCTGGCACAGAGCCTGAGATTCTGATTTCTAACAGGGTCATAAGTGATGTTGATGCTGCTGGTCCATGGACCACACTTTGAATAGCAAGGTCTTAGAACATATTCAAGAGCAAAACCTACATCTCTACCATTAATCCCAAACCAGAACCTATTTTTATACATTTTTTAAATTTCAGCATATTATGGGGGTACAAATGTTTAGGTTACGTGCATTGCCTTCCCCCCCCCTCCAGAGTCAGAGCTTCAAGCATGTTCATCCCTCAGATAGTGCGCATCACACTCATTATGTATGTATATACCCATCCCCTCCTTCCCCCATCTGTCCAACGCCCAACAAATGTTATTCCTATAATGTGCACTTAAGTGTTGATCAGTAAACCAATTTGTTGGTGAGTACATGTGGTGCTTATTTTTCCATTCTTGGGATACTTCACTTAGTAGAATGGATTCCAGCTCTATCCAGGAAAATACAAGAGGTGCTATATCACTGTTGTTTCTTATAGCTGAATAGTACTCCATG
>VSMD01042110.1:0-10993 GCA_008750895.1 Mirza zaza
ACCTCCTAGGGGTGGCACTCGATGGCCTTGCAGCAGTGGTGAGGGCAGGGCTGGGTGCAGTTCACCCACACCCTGGGAAACCTCCTGGGGGTGGCACTCGATGGCCTTGCAGTGGTGGTGAGGGCAGGGCTGGGTGCAGTTCACCCACATCCTGGGAAACCTCCTGGGGATGGCACTTGATGGCCTTGCAGTGGTGGTGAGGGCAGGGCTGGGTGCAGTTCACCCACACCCTGGGAAACCTCCTGGGGGTGGCACTCGATGGCCTTGCAGCAGTGGTGAGGGCAGGGCTGGGTGCAGTTCACCCACATCCTGGGAAACCTCCTGGGGGTGGCACTCGATGGCCTTGCAGTGGTGGTGAGGGTGGGGCTGGGTGCAGTTTACCCACACCCTGGGAAACCTCCAGCCACACAGCTGGTATTTGCTGAATGAAGGAAGGAATCACAGCTGCTGGGCTGCGAGAGAGCAAGGAGGGGCTCGAGTGCCCCTTTGGGCAGGATGTGCTGTTTCCACATCATCTTCAGAGGCCTTGGATCTCAGGGATGATCTGAGATCCCACTGGGAAGGCTCAGGGCACAGGACGTGGCATGTGGAAGGCACTCAAGGAGATTTCTAGAGGGAAGGAGGGGCAGGGAGGGGGGAAGAAAGGCTACTGCATCTCCACGTCACTCACAGACATTCCCCAAATCAAGGCCAGGTCTCAGGCAGAAAGACCCAGACACTCACCTGAGAAGTCCGGAGTCTCCCCACCAAGCGGCCCCATCTGGCGGCGGCGGCTCCTGCCCAGCCTGCCAGCCGCGACCCAGAGAGCACAGGGCTTGGGGGGAGCCGGACCCAGCTCGAGAGAGACAGGAAAGGGCCCCCTCTGCAGCAGTGGGACCCCCGGGCCCCCGCAAAAGGGAGACAGTCGGGCCAGACCACAGCCTGTGGGGGGCAGGGAGGGGAGCGAGAGGAGGAGCCGAAGAGAGGTCTGTCACACGCGGCTGCAGCCTCAGCCCAGCACGGCCAGCGCAGGGCCAGCCCCTGCCCTGGGCAGGAGGCCTACTGCGGGCTGATGGTGGCCCCTGGGGACACGGCCTTATCTGGACAAAGGCTCTTTGCAGCCGTGATTAAGGATCCCCAGAGGAGGTCGCCCTGGGTTACCAGGTGGGCCCTAACGCCCACAACGGGTGTCTTGATAAGGGACACGCAGATGTGAAGGCAGAGAGAGCGGGGCCACACGGCCACAGAGCTGGACGCTGGGGAGCGGCAGCCACAGCTGAGGGCCACTGGCAGGTGCCCGATGCTGGAGGTGAAGGGAAGGGCCCTCCCCGGGACCTGGAGAAAGGTCAGGGTCCTGCCAACACCGTGACTCCTGGCCGCTGGCTTCAGCACGGTGAGAGAAAGTTTCTGTTCTTTAAGCCCGCCTGTGGTCACTGGTTACGGCGGCCGCAGGAGACTCCTACACCCCGGAATGAGCTAGCAGCTGGGTGTGCGTGCAAGGCCCCGCACCCAGGGGCATCAGGAAAGGCTGGTGCCAGAGCTGGCGTCTGAGCCAGGCCAGCGTCTGAGGGCAGTGACGCTGGGGCCGCCGGGAGGAAACAACGCCACCAGCGGCACTGCAGGGAGAGAGCAGATTCGGACTGGAATCGGACAGGGCACAGCGAGGACGGGACAGGCCATCCTGGGAGCTTGGGCTCTACCCACGGGCCAGGGGCCTGCCGTTCTGGCTGCAGCGGGCCGCCCGGAGAGGCAGGTCTCTGCTCTGCAGCCTCAGCGTCCGCGCCCCGCCTGCGACTGCCGAGTGGTCCCCATGGCCATGCCGCTCCAGCACCGCGCACCCCAGGCCTGGAAGTCACCGCCTACTTTCAATCTCGGGAGGAGTGGCACCTTGACGGCAGGTGCTGTAGGGCACTTTCCCAAGAAGCACATGGCCTCCCATTGGTCAGCACAAAGCGTGCAGCTTCCGAGCGCCCCCACCTCGACAGCGGGAGGAGCGTGGCCTGCGCGTCTCTGTGTGGAGCCTGCGTGCGAAGACACTCAAAGGGCTGGGGTGATGTCAGAGAGTCGGGGTGACCGTGGCAGCAGCTCGGTGCTTTTGGGGACACCTGAGGCCAGGGCCAGCCTGGGACGGGTGCTCACACCTGCAGTCACTCACCCCGTGGCCCTGGACACACGTGAGGGGACAGGAGCCTCAGGGTCATGGCATCCACCCACTCGCTTCACAGACGGCCCCTGGTGCCAGGGAACTGAGGACGTGGGGACAGGTCCCTGCCCTCCCCTTGCGCCACGGGAGAAACGCCTGCCGCTGACAGCTGGCGTCACCTCTCCCTGGCCGGGGCTGAGCGGTCCCACCTCTGAGTCCTGCAGCTTCCTGGCCTCGGCGGGTGACCCGTGAGGTCAGTGTCTCTCACACCTCTGCTCCTCATCCAGGGGCAGGGGCTCCTGACCCAGAACTCTTCACTAGACCAGCACAGACAGGCTCCTCAGGACGCGTGAGGATGAGTGAGCCAGTGAGTGAGAAGGTGAAGTTCTCTGCCGGCTCGCTGACACCGCGGCCAGCAGTAGCAACGGGACACGGATGGCCGGGGGATGGGGGGCTGAAGGCTCTGCGGACGGAACCGCCAGGCGCCCCTGCCAGCCTGGCTCCTGTCGGCCCCACAGCCCAGCACAGGGGAGGGGCCCTGCCAAGCAGCCACCGCCAGATGGCCACGTGCCTTGCTGGACGGCCCCATGCCACAGCCCCCCGGTCGCAAGGCCAGCAGACACCGTGGGCTTAGCTGAAACCAGCTGCCCAGCGAGGCTTCCTGGCCAGGAGCAGGAGAACCCTTGAGCCGGGACGGAGTCAGCGTGGCCCCCACACCGCGCTCCCACGCACGGCAGTGTCCAATCCACCCGGCTCCTTCCTGGGACAGCGAGGAAGACGATGCCAAACACTCAGCCGGCGTCGTGCCTAGCCTGTACCCCAGCATCACAGGGCCTGAACAGCAGCCTTTCTGTGACAAGGTCCCCAGTCCTGGGCTTCGTCACAGTGAGTTCAGGGCAACCGGGGAAAGAAGTGCCTTCCCGGGCCCCACCGTCCTGGGGGCTTCAGCAGCGACTAAAAGTCCTCCTACCAGTGCTCATGGCAGCCCTTCACTGAGCCCTGAAACAGTCTGGGCACTCCATGCGTGCACGCGTCCCTTGGGGGTGGGGTGTGAGTGCTATTGTGCCCACTTCACAGACAGGGACACCAAGGCTCATTGGGTGGTACGATTCCAGATTTGATCCAGGTCGCTGGTTCCAGAGCACCCGTTCTTCCCTCTGAGGCACTCTGGGAGCGGCAGGTGGTTGCAGAAACTGTTAGAAGTTCCTGGAGCCACACCGGAAAGGACTCGATGGCAGGACTCCTGGCACTTCTCAGACCTAAATGAGGAAGTCCCACGCCGGCCATCTGAGCTCTTCAGCAACATGCCCGAGAACCTCTGGGCCATGTCCTGCCTCCCTCCTTCCCCAGAAACAGCCTGGACTAGGAAAAGCAGTGACCCCAGCCTGGCTGGAAGGCACACGAGAGCCAGGACGTGCAAACGGGATGTCACTGCCAAGGGGTATGGCACCCAGTGTCCCTCGCGGGAGCCCTAGGAAGGACAGCCACATGCACTTGGCCTTTCCCTGGAGATCCTGGGTGGCCTCCTCACCGAAGTGCCCCCAGCCACCTTCCTGCCTAGCACCTCACACATGCTCCCTTAGCAGAACCTATTGCCACCAGCAGTTACCTGGGAATGTACTTGGTTTTTTGCTTCTTGTTTGACGTCCCCTGTCCCACACTGGAAGCCCTGGGAGGTCTGCGCCGTGTCTGTCTCGTCACTGCTCTGCCGAGTGCCGAGACAGGGCCTGCAAGAGGGGTCCTAGGGACACCATGGATGGGCAGGTGGACGGTCAGATCCTGCATTTCTGCCGAGGCCTTTATAAGTTTTCATCATCACCTACGCACTGTGCGAACACTGTTTTTATAAAGCTAATTCCCTCATACACACCTCCACTCCCAGGACCCCCATATCTTGCTGAGATCTATTTTGTATACATATAAAATGTATTTATCAACATTGCTCGGTTTTTTTCTTGGAATGAAATGCAAATTGCATTCCATGCATAATGCAAATGCCTCGATCCACACAAATCAAACCAAGGAGCCTTAGTCGCCGGCTCACCAAGCCCTTACGAGCCAGAGGCAGCAGGGACGACGCCGCGGGCCCCAGCTGGGCACAGCCCCGCACCTCCCTCGCCCTCGGGGAAGGCCGGGGCGAAGGCTGGCCCAAGGTGGCTTTTCCTCCTTTATTGCTCAACCTGGCAGCTCAGCAGCCACAAGGAGCCCGACTCCCAATCCGGTGTAATTGAATAATCAATTGCAGCTTCCTTAATAACCGAATTTATTAAATGCAGACTATGTACAGCTGATCATTCAAGAAACTAATTTGCAAGTCAGAGCTTTTGAGGGATTGCTTAAAGAGAAGATCCATGCTTCATAGATCCGAGGCGCGGCGCGAGGAGGGGTCGTTAGCAGGGCAGAGAACAAACATCCGTGGCGTGATTTGCATTCAATAAATATAATCCCATCCTTGGCACATTCACTAGTGAAGCAACATGGTCTGCCCGGCCAGGAAGCTAAATATGACACATTTATGTCATCACAGAGCCCTGTCTGGGCTGCCGTGAGAGACCTGTCTCTTCCTTTGAGGAGTCTCCAAATTCTGCCACCTAGAATCCTCCAGGAGGGAGTCGCCAGCCCCCACCTCCACGAGCCGGATCAAATGCCTGCCTGTGAAAATACAATGTCGGACAGAGCAGGTGACAGCTGCCAATCACACGAGATCACAAGGGGACAGAGTGAAGCGATCGCGCAGGCGGTGCCCCACCACAGCGGCCAGCAGGCGAGGAGGGGACGGCAGGAGGGCGGCGGACCCCGAGCTGTGGGCAGGCTTCTCCAGGACGGTGCCCTGCGCACGCACGGCTGCTCCCAGGGAAAAGCAGCAGCAACAACAGAAAGCAGGGCCCAGGACCAAGTAAGTGTGGGAACATCCCATGGAAGTCACTAAGTTTCTTTGCTGCAGAACTCAGGGGTTTAAAACCTGCTCTGGAAGCGGAAGCTCCCCAGCCCCCTGCCCCGCTCCCGGAGCCACGGAGACCCAGCGGCCGTTCCTGGAGCTCGGCCGGCCGGGATGCCGCCGGCAGGAGCCTGAGCCCTGCGGGCCGGCAAGCTGCCGTCTCGCCAACCTGAAGGACGTCTGTCAGGACAAGGCCTCTCCTCTCACTTGGAGCAGGACTGCGCAGGCGGACAGACGAGCTCCCAGCCGCGTTGACAGCAGGTGTTTGGCTCAGGAAAGCGAGCTCAGAGTCCAAGCACACACGTGCCGCCCAAGACAAAGGCGCTCGAGGCTGAGTCAAGTCGGGAAGCTCCGTCTCCCAGCGGGCCGGCCGGCCCAGCACCACACGACTGGCAGGACGCGGGGCCCGCCTGAGGCCGGCCGCTCTGGAGGCTGGCGCCCCGCCGTTGTCCTGGAAAGCCCTCCGCGGGCACGGAAACGAACAGCGCCGGCCCAGAGCCGCCCTGAGGGGCCACATTCTGCATATGGGTGGACGCTGCCAACGCCACCCCACGTGGCAGAGCCCCCCACAGTCTCCCCCAGGGACCCACGGAGTAAGGGGGCGACAAGCTCAGAGGCAGCACGCTCACAGAGCCGTGCTCAGGGCTGGGCTGGGGAAGGGAGGCAGAGAGAGAGGCCGAGGGCACGCAGAGGCCCGTCTGGCCGGAGCCTGACCCAGGGTGGCTTCCGGGGGGCTGCGTGGGTGGAGCAGCCCGGCGGGGCCGCCCACAGGCACCCACAGCCCGGCTGCGGGATGCGCGGAGCACAGGGGCCGGTCCTCGGGAACTCTGGGGCAAGTTCTGTTTTCCTTTAGCTCTTTGCCAGGCGAGCAGCCTGCGCTGTACACAGAGGGGCTGAGGGGCTGAGGCCTGGTGTCGCCGGTTCCACCCCAGACCCGGAGGTGGAAGCCAGCCAGGAAAGGCGAGCTGCAGCGCCCGGTCTGGCCGCTCACCGTCCCTCCCGAGCCAGACTGCGCTCTAGCCTTAGTCCAGCACCAGTCCCTGTGCCCCCATACGCCCCTGCTCCTGCCCCAGCCAGACCAAACCGCCTGGCCCCAGCGCTCGTTCTCGCTGCTGCCGGTTGCACACTGCTGAAATGCCACCGCCCCCAGGAAGCCTCTCCGGTCCTGCCTTCCCCACCACCTGAGCTGCAGCTGACGCCTCCCCAAAGCTGCCCACAACTCTCTCGAGAGCTGTGTCTCTTAGGACACAGAGAGCTCTCCTGCCTGGTTTAGGGTTACCATGTTGGTATGTCACCTCCAGAACAGCCTGCGATCATTTGGGGTGGTAATCGCCACAGCTCCCATCCACCCACCCATTCATTCATTCATTCATTCATTCATTCCACAAACTGCTGGAAGCCCAGTGGTGCTGGGGATGCAGTGGCGAAAGCCAGGAAGGCATGATGTGACTTGCTGCCTCCCCTGTGAGCCCTTCACAGGTGGGGACGCCAAAGCTCAGAGAGGTGGGGAGTCATCCTCCAGGCCCTCATGGTGCTGGACCACAGTCAGTAAAGTAAGTGACATGTTTGTCGAGTGACTACTAGACCAGCCCTCATTGAATCCATTGATGGATTGATCCCAGCATTTGTTGTTCAGAGTTCCCAGGAACAGGGGTGTGGGAGGGGGGTTGGGGGCAGACGGAGGGGCCCAGGCAGAGCAAGCGTGGCCCCTCCAGCCCTCCTGGGATACCCCTCGGGGCGCCCCCCATAGAGCGGCATGTAGTGAAGGAAATTCAGCTCCACATGGGGGGTGGTTGGCCAGGGGGTCCTGGGCATCCAGGGGGGCTGCCCTGTCCCCTCCTGCCTGCAGGGAAAAAAGAAGTTCCCACATATGGGGTTCTCCCTTGTGTGCGGAGTCCTGGGGAGAACTGGGAGAAGGCAGTTCCATCCTACCCTTCCCCCACCCAGGCCTTCTGGGACAGGGAAAGGGCGTGGGGGAGGGTGGGCAGCAGCAGAGGCGCAAATGCAGGGACTTCTGCCCTTAACCCTCAGGTGCAGATGCAGGGACTTCTGACTTTAACCCTCAGGTGCAGATGCAGGGACTTCTGCCGATAACTCTCAGGCCCAGGCCTGGCCGAACACACAGGCTCCAGAGCCGGTCCCAGAGTGAGCAAATCTCCATTCCCCACTTTGTCGTCAGTGTGCAGGGAGCTGGCTTCTCTTCTCTGGGTCGCAGGTCCTTGTCTGTAAAATGGGGAAGGCACTATGAGCCCCAGGGGGCTGTGAGGAGTGACCAAGACGATGGCTAGCGGAGACCCAGGACATGCTGGACAGTGCAGAGCCTACGACCACCTCCTGGGGTATAACAATGACCGCGCTGGGGGACTTCTAGGGCAAAGAATGGCAGCCCCCAGGCAGGGCCAGACAAGCAAGACGGCTTCCGGGGTTGCTGCACCAAAGGCCGCCACTGGACCCGACACCGAGGGTGGCTCTTGTCACAGGCAAGCCCAGTGCTCTCACTGGGAAAAGCACCCTGGAAACAGCATCTCGAGCACCTGCTGCATGTCTTGAGCCTCGGGTGCAGCCGCTGCCAACCCGGCACGAGCATTCTGAGGACACCGCGTCAGGCAGCCTGGCTCAAATGCCACAGGCACGAAGCGGAACTCCCTGGATTGCAGTGTCACGTTTGCACTGGGACGCAGTGAGGACCGAGTGAGAGAACACGTCTGTATCAGCCAGGGTCTGCACAAGACACCGCAGGGGTCACGGAAGAGAACTTAAGGTGAGGACAATTCACTGAGGTGTGGGCAGTGCCGAGGAGCCAGCAGGGGACGTCCAAGCACCCTGCCACCACCAGCAGCCATCACCACTCCGACCCTCAGGGGGCGAGAGGGCGGATAAGAGCCGTAGCCACGGCCAGGACCGCGCAGGGAGCTGCGGACAGGAATACAGCAGGCACAGAAACCCCGGCCTGCAGGGAGGAAGTCACGGGAAGAAATGCCCCATCCTCTCTCCGCCCGTCTCCCGTCCGTGCCTCCCATCGTGGGCAGGCCAGCCACACACTCCCCTCCAGGGTGCGCGGGGCGTGGAAGGGGAGAGGGAACAGGGCACAGTAAGTGGGTGGCACCCAGCACCGTCAAGAGCTCTCACACCCCCACCTCTCTCACAGCTTTGCGGGTGACAAACCTGAAGCTCAGAGGGGTGAGGGACTTGTCACACCCCCAGTCAGTGCAAGAGCAGGACACAAGCCCAGGCCTTCCTGATCCAAAGAGCCACTCTAGAACCATCCGTGGCCTCCTGGGGTCTGCACTTAACACTGGCTTCTCCACGGCTTTGGGGCCGCAGGGGGCTGGGTCTCCACTGCCCGCACGGCCTTTCCAAGGACAGCAGAGCAGGACCAGCCCCTCTCCCAGTTTAGGGTCTTACTGTGGGCACGCCTGGCCCAGGCCGGGGAGTGGCCTGGCTGCAGGTTTGTCCTGCAGGTGTGCAAACGAGCGGGGAGATGACTCATCCGCACGAAATACCACTTCTGCCCTCTGGCCAGCCGCCCGCTCCAGGCTGGAGGGAGCCCAGCCAAGAGTCACACATTCTAATAATATCCCTTCTCCCTCTCCTGCCCTACGGGTCCCCCAGATGTTAAAATAGCAAACCTGTTCTTTTCTAGAAACCCTGAGAAGTTCCCACTGAGCTTCTCACATCACCAGCGAATGCCCAGGAGCCATAAATTAATGACCTCCCACGTCTCTGCCACTGACATCCACATCCGCAGGGCCCTGGCTGGGGCCGGTGTCCACTCTCCACCAGCGAGTGCCAAATGACACCATGAAATGTGCGTAGCATCTGGGCAGTGGCGCCAGGCAAGGGTGGGGGAGGCCACCCAGGGAGGCACACCTTGGGCCGGGCACAGCCGGGGCCTCCATG
The DNA here is from genome assembly GCA_008750895.1 of Mirza zaza. Taxonomy (NCBI): domain Eukaryota; kingdom Metazoa; phylum Chordata; class Mammalia; order Primates; family Cheirogaleidae; genus Mirza; species Mirza zaza. Next base: position 8,961 of record VSMD01042110.1, read on the forward strand.
GCTGTCTCTCACGGTGAGACCCACCCCCGCCTACCCCACCGCAGGTGGCGGCCCAGGGTTCTCAGCCTCCGCCCGGCCTGTGGGTCACAGCCACGACCTCCAGAACCAGACTCCCTGAGGTCAAAGCTCAGCTCAGCCACTTGCTAGCTGTGTGACTTGAGTCAAGTTGCTAACCACTCTGTGCCTCGGTTTCCCCATCTGTATAATGAGCACAATAATAGCACCTGTCCCCTTGGGGGGTGAGGATTAAGCAAGTCAATCCACACAAGGCCTGGCTCACGACGCGCACTCAGTGTTAGCCATCGGTGTTAGCTTCCCCCTGGGCTTCTGCCATCCCTGCCAGGAAGAGCCAGTGGCCAGCACGGAAGCCAGCACTGAGGCGTGCGCGGCGAGGCCCCAGCTGCCTCCGCGGTCCCCCTGGAGCAGGAGCACTCCACCGCGGCGCCTCCGACGCTCCGGCCCAGGCAAGCCTGGCGCGGGGCTCGGGAGGACGTTGGGCAGCACCCTGGCCTCTACCCGCTGGCGCCAGGAGCGCCCTCAGCCTTGACACGCACGCCGGGCCCTCGGCTGAGACCTGACCTGGACGGAGCAGGGACTTCCGTGTCCGCCCGTGGGGGCAGGCAGAGGGAGGGAAGGCGCATCTGCCAGGAGCCACATCTCCATTCTCCAAAGCCCCTCCTCTGACATTTAAAAAAAACAAAAGAAAAAAATGAATCGGGGGAAAACAAAGCCAAGCCAGAGCCCTTCGGCCCTGCCCAGGGCCCCGGCGTGTGTGCAGGGCGCTCTGGTACAGCGGCAGGTGGCTTGCCCTGCGACCAGGAAATCACTCCAGGAGGGATTGACCTGGCGTGTTCTGTGTTAAGTAAACACTTTATTTGAGAACAGTTTTAGGTTTACAGGAAAGTTGCAAAGACAGTCCAGAGAGTTCCCGCATACCGTTATTAGCATGTCACGTCAATATGGGCCATTTGTCACAACTAAGAAACCCATCCTGACAAATGGTTACTAACTAGCATCCACGCTTTCCTTAGTAAAGTGACCTCTCCTTGCTTTTCACCCAACGCCCTTTCCTGTCCCGGGCTCCCGCCCAGGACCCCCGTCTCCCCGGCTCCTCCGGCCGTGACAGTTCGCAGACTTTGCCCGGTTTTCACGACCTTGACGGTGTGCAGGGGACTGGTCAGGGGTGTTGCAGACTGTCCCCACCTGGGACTGTCCCCGGCAGGCGGGCTCCTGTGGGTGTTGGGAGGAGGGCGCAGAGGCGAGCGCCGTCCTGGTCGCATCCTGCCAAGGGCACACTCTGTCACCAGGACCGTCACCGCAGGCGCCGTGGCACCCAGCTGGCCGCAGTGGTGCTGCCAGGTCTCTGCCGAGAACATCTCTGTCCTCCCACTTCCGCACAGTGCTCTTCCGCACGCCGCCACTGGTGGGCCGCTCGCCGCTCCTCCCCGAGGGCAGCGCTCCTCCCCGCCTCTGGGGCCTTCTGCACAGAGCGGCCCGTCCCTCTGGGTGTTCTGATGCCATCTCTGGGGGAACTGGGCCGGCCACGCCTCGGCCCACTGGCCCCTGGTCGCTTCCGATGATGGACGCAGTCGCGTCAGGGAAAGGACCCACCTGCCGCACCCTGAGACGGAGCTGGGCTCCAGCCCCGCGCCCCGTGCCCCGCGCCCAGCGCCGCGCCCAGCGCCCCAGACCCGAGGGACCGCGCCCCACGCCGCAGACCCGCGGGACCGCGCCCAGCACCCAGCACCCAGCGCCCCAGACCCGCGGGACCGCGCCCAGCACCCAGCACCCAGCACCGCAGACCCGCGGGACCGCGCCCAGCACCCAGCACCGCAGACCCGCGGGACCGCGCCCAGCACCCAGCACCGCAGACCCGCGGGACCGCGCCCAGCGCCCCAGACCCGCGGGACCGCGCCCAGCACCCAGCACCGCAGACCCGCGGGACCGCGCCCAGCACCCAGCACCGCAGACCCGCGGGACCGCGCCCAGCGCCCCAGACCCGCGGGACCGCGCCCAGCACCCAGCACCGCAGA